>JAIPMN010012660.1:0-27449 GCA_020650975.1 Apostichopus californicus
AACTGATTATTATCATAGTATTTCTGAATCAGCTCTAAATTGAAACAGATCTAGATGAATGGCGTTTAACTAACACTGATTTTATGTATCATCCCTGTTTTCTGTCATTTCTGGTTATGTGGTTTCCTCTCAATTGGGCCCTTTCAACGTTTTGAAGACGGTACATCATGTCCCAATTATAACCAATATGAAAGTGTGCATGCTCGGATCAAACCGATACACATTTCTCAGGCAATGTTGTCTATATGATCAAAGGGAAATGGTGCAGGGCTTTATTGTAAATTTGGCCAAGCCTGATGACAATTGTCACTTTTACAGATAAAAAACAGAAGGCTTGCTGTTGTTGTGTGAATGGACGGAGATTGAATGAAGCATTTGGGTTGCGTGTATTCTCTCAATCACATATGGTTTCACATGCAGGATAAAAACGACTGAAGGAAAGTCTATAACAAAGAACACTATGTGGAATACCCAGAGTTCAAGAGAAGAGCAGGAAGGGAAGGCTCGCAAGTTTAACCGACGATCATTGCCGGCCCAGCCGGCAGCACACCACTGCTCATTATGTAGCCTGCATATTGCTCACGCTTGAGTGCACACATCCACGGACCCTTTGTGAAAGTAATGAGCATCCAGTTCCCAACAGAGAAGCACTGCTATCGTTTGTATAGAAAGCACAATGACAGTATTTATAATGTAAAACTCTACACTCAACATGAATTATTTGTTGCAATTAAGTTGCCTCTATGAGCTAATTTTGTCCAATTTACATGTTCGGTAGAAGAGGTATAAGACTGTTTTCATTAGGCCTGCTTGTCCTTCAAGTTTTCTCAAATATATTTCCATGATTGAATGTTTTAACTACTGTTCATTTGGTATCTAGGCAGTTGATAATTAACAAAATTTCAATGATGAAATATTGCACACACAAAAAAGGGGGAAATATGGTAGTTAGTAGTGTGTTAAGGGAGCATTGCCAAATACAGCGCTTGGTGCCTCGCAAATCTTCTGCCCATTGTGCTGCTACTGAATATTCATCACAGCCCAGTGACCATACTTTACTTGGCAAATTAATGAGGCAGCCGTGGTTAGTTTTACGAACAGGTAACAATAGGCTTTCTTAGCAACAAGAAAGAGTGACAGAAATTTATGAATAAGAGCTTAATTACAGTCCGTCACAACTTATCAATAGTCTATTGTTCGCATTCATTGTGCCTTGTTTTATTGCCGTACAGTTGGTCTCGATATCATTTCCCCTTCCACAATACTGACATCCCATGATTGTATCTAGCCTAACCACACTGAAGTCAATGGAAAAATCTAACCTAACTATAGTGCACAGGCTTCGTGAATGTAAAAGTGCCATTCATGGTAAATGATGAGCGTTCCTAAATCCCAGCCTACTCACAAGGGTAATGTCAATGACTACTCTCACACACTACAAGGTACGTGTCACACGGCCCAGCGCGGGAAGATCGCTGTTGTACTGAATTTTATAACCAGCATCACAGGAAATGTTTTGAACCATATATTGTATTCCACAATTATATTTTTTTCTTGTATATAACGTTCGTAAAGGCAGACTGTGTAAGTGCCTTCTTTCGTATGAGTTTGACTTCAGTTCGAACAATTTCTTTTCTGCTATGACACATATTCTATACAACTTTTCTGTGCAAAGTTTTAAGTATCGCCGCTCTCGACGAAAGCCCGCAGAGCAAGCTGACACGAGTTGACCTTTGTACTGATTGTTACTTGTACACATGACAGTAGTGGTCTAGTCGAGGATGCACGTGTAACTATAGGGGTTATAAGGACGCAACCAGTTCATAGTGGGGGTTGATCTAGTGTCAAGAGAAACTTTTCTGGAAACTTGCCAAGATTATCGTATGAGAACCTTTTTTGGAAACTTGCCAAGATTTTCGTATAAACCAAAACACACAGCACTTGTACCGTATTGTACACGTTGAATATTTCAAAATATCGAAAGTTCAACTTTTAAAGATTGTAAGAAAGATAAAATATCTTTTCATTTTATAACATTACATCATAATGTAGCTACTCTAAGAATCATCTGTCGTACAAGAAATTTACCGTTGAATGTTTTGCTCTCAACATTACTTCTTTTTTGTTCTTCTTTCTTTTTTATTGGTCATAGCCTTTTACCTGTCGTACTGTGTTTGTACGTGGTCATGTTAGTACATTTTTAAGTTATGCACATCGTATACCAACTGCACGATAACTTTTTCTAAGTGGCCTAGCTTTTACTTCTGCGTATATTTGTTACAAATGGGATGCATCTCAAAGCTGTTCGATAAAAAAGTCATTGAAAATTTCGAATATTTACACACATAGCCCAAGTATATCGGAAATATTATTGTCCAATCAAATAACGCAACCAGCAACACTGCCGCGCCGCTAAATATCTATGGAAAATTAGTACTGAGTCTCAACATACAGTTAAGTCTATTGTGCATTTCCGTTGAAGTACTGTATAAACTTGTCAATTTTGTCTTCAGCTAGCTGACACGTAACTATCGCAAAACCGGTCCCAGAGCACAGTCTGGCATTTTTGAACGCAATTTGTTTAAGACAATGTTAATAAAACAAATGGAATTTACAGTATAAACTTGGTAGTAATGTATCATAAGGTCGAAATTGCAAATGTAGGCATATATTTTCAATTCCTTCTTCTTTCCTTTTTGTTTTCTTTGTGAGTGCGACTGGGGTAGAAGTTCGTTCGGGTTCAGTATAATTTACATGTAAACATGAAAATAAGATGATCGAAATAAAACAAAACAAACAATTTTCTCATTATTAGTCTGTGTTTAAACACTGGAAAGGTAACCGTTTGCGCAAAGATAAACTATACCAAAGATCGTCACACTTTTGCCACGATAAAGTGTATTGTCTGCAGAACAAAAGAACGTAGCAACGCTGGTACCAGGATCGTCCAAGTTGCTTCGGAGAGTTACTCATGCATATCTTTAAGCTACTCCAATTCTGCATAGGACTTCTGCAGGGCTAGGAGCTCATTTTACGGTGTGTGCACAAAGTGTAAAGGGGTCATTGTGCAGTTGTGGCTCCACCTGACGCAGACTAGATTTGGCTACGTTCCCTTTAAACACACTAACATCCACATCTAAATGATTATGCACATTCTGTGGAGATTTGGTGTGGTCAGACGAACAACTGTTATCTTTATATTATATTACGTCCTAATAATCCTTTCTACTGTTTGGCAATAACATATAATATCAGCAAAATCATGTGAGTGACTGCGAATAGTTATGATAGGCTATTGTACAGGCCTAGCAAGCCAACACTAACAGTACAGTAGGCCTAGGCTAAGTTTGCTAATATGTCTTTTATGTCAATAGAGTTAGCCTTTATAACCTAGTATACTAGTAGTGATTAGTGAAGGTTGTCTCTACATTCCAAGATTCAACTTACCAATCGTTAAAGAGAAGTTTAACAGGAATAGAAACACGATTAAATTCCCGGTTAGCAAGGTAGTTCTTCCACCTCCAGGCACACTGCTAGCCATTTTGTTAACAAAAGTAAATAGATTGCAACCTTTATTAAACCAGGTAGTTCCTTCTTGTCAACCTACAGCTCAGCAGTTGGTAAGTTGGTGTGTTTCATGTTTGGACAGTGTATTGGAATATCGAAGCAGTACGTGCTATAGACTGCTGTAGAGTTGTCTATCAAGTTTATATCGTTACTTCCTTGTGAAAACTACGTCATTGGCTGGAACTTTTGAATAGACATCTTGGAATAAACCATTATTGCATAGGTGATAAAAGTAACGTACAATAATGAAAAGTGTATGTATAGTTCGTATACTGGTGACTTTGGACACTTGAGAATTGATCTCGTCGACCATTGTAACCAAAGTGTTTACCACAAGTATTTGTTTTAGTGACTTTCACACTAAATTTGTCACTTTCGGTCACTAGACCATAGATTGCTGTCGTTTTTCAACTGGTCAGGTATATGTCACCATACACATTGCTTTTACAGCTTTCGTTGAGAATGAATTGAAGCTACAACATGCATACTCCTTTAACTCGGTTCTTTCACAAATTACTTTACAATGAGATTTTAGTAGTCTTTGTTCACATTGACCGGCCATTTATAGTCGGCTCTGAGGAGATCTAGCGTTCCTTTATCAAGGAACTCTAAGGAAATCATAACTGGACAAGCCAAGCAGATTCGCAATTTGCAATTGAGATGCTTTCAAAAGTTGTTTGTCTGTAGCGATCTTCATTAAAGATGAGAAAAGGAATATTCCGTAGAACTGTGTATTTGGCAGCTTAACTTGTCTTGCCAATTCAGCCTGAGAGAACATCAAAGCTTGTTACCATGTACCAATCAATGAATCTGATCCAGTACCAATCACTTAAACTGACCATGAACTGATCACTGAATGAGATCATGTACCAATCACTGAATCTGATAATGTACCAATCACTGCATCTGATCATGTACCAATCACTGAATCTGATCATATACCGAACACTGAATCTGATCATGTACCGATAACTGAATCTGATCATGTACCTGAATGTGATCATGTACCAATCACTGAACGAGATCATGTACCGATCACTGAATCTGATCATGTACTGATCGCTGAATGTGATCATGTACTGATCGCTGAATCTGATCATGGACTGGTGGCAGCTTCATGATCTCATGAACAGACATGGTGCTTTCGAAAAGTTGGGGACAGTAGACATTTCTCCCTTCACATCCTAAACAGTCTTGTGTGTGCAACCACACTATCATATATACCAGAATGTCTCCACACTCTTATTAACATGATCAGTATAATGGTAAAATAATATCTGTGACAATTAACAGTTTAGTGATATAATTTGATGTCGAAATTCAGCCTTCTTCAAGAGCTTTCATCTGTTGTCTTTTATATGCAAAATAAAAAATACAGATCAAAACCTTATGTTAAGCTGCGTTGGACTGGTGTAAGCTTCTTGAAATCCCTCCAGTACCTAGCCTCACATTTGTTCTCCAAAATCTAGCCAATAATAATTGGACAAAGAGTGATAAAAAATGACATTTCATAAATTAGTTGATATGACTCAACTGATATCAGTCTAGAGTCAGATATGTTTTTAAAAACTTAAATACTTTGATCAAATTATAAGTATCGTTCTTTGATAAGTGTTGATCCAGGTCAACGGATGGCAGGATAAACAAACTATGTGTTTAATACTTGACAGAACATGGGTAAAAACCAGTTGTAATGAGAGGAGTGAATGAGGTTACCAAAGCACCACTAATTTTGAAAAAAAAATGTGGTTACTCTTAAAACGTAACATAATGGTGATATTACTTGTAGTTGATGTCTTGTTTGAAAAGAACACAAAACAACAAGATGTACTGATTACATAGATATCTATTAATATTTCTCCAAGGGCTACCTCTACTTTAATAGCTGTAACACAAACAAAGATTGTCCGATGGTTTTATTTCTACTTGATTAAATACTTTTAAAATATATTTGAAAGAATATTGAAAGCTTGAGAAGTGATTAACATGATAAACTTTCAAAAAGATGAACACAATATATCCTTGTCTACAAATATATACTTCCACCTGTATAGTTTGCATCGGTGTAGTTAATCTATGGCTATTTCATATATCATAGCATAGCTATTATTTGACTATAAAGACACAATGTAATTAAGATTCATCATATTATTATAAAATATTTAATATGGATCAATATGTTTTAACAATGGAAGACTCTTGATGGATGTATATTCCACACTAAAAATTAGTCAAACTTATTTTTTGCTCCGATTCTGAGATTTGTATCATTGACTTCCATAAAGATATCTGGAATGAACATCCTGAATGATGCAGAAAGTAAGATAATTTCTACCTGCCATGCCCTTCCACCCTCCATTCATTCAGTACTAATGAATATTCATAGTCTTGCATATACATCTACAGGTTCAAATCTTTCTAAATGAAAATTTAACATTAAATTACAGCAGGTGGTACTCACACATCAAACATGAAGTGTTTCATTGATCAGTGCAAGCCAAGCAAATACCAAGTTCCATCAGCAATATTGCATTTCAAGGGTTTCGTTCTCAGAAACTGCCAGTCTGACAACAATACAGACCAATGATAACAATCAAAAGATCCACACAAACCAGAACTTGAAAATAAAACTTATCTCTTTTAACTGACACATTTTATTTGGACCCTAGATACGTTAGGGAAAATGGTGATGGTTTCTGTCAATGTGTGATTTGTAATTCACATGCATGTTTAATATAATATACTACAAGGTAGGCATTTATTGATAACAAAATGAGAAATTAGCAATAAATATTTAGCCTGGACAGATGACCAAATGTCCTCATCAAACTGACATTTGACAATCACTGAAATCACAGACCAGGATCCAGGAGGATTCTAATATGGGGTAGACAAGGAATTACTTTAAACAATGAACCTTAAACTTGGAACAGGAGAGTGAGATGGGAATTTTCATATGTTACGGTTTGAATAATCCATCTTCCATGTAACTACAATACTTTATGCAACTGACCTATCCCAAAAATAATTGCAACAATAATGTTGAAACTATACCTTAAGAAATTTACTAACATTGTTCAGAAATAATACCTAATATGCCTATAAGTCTCTATACAAAGTTAAGAATAGGTATATTGGCCGTTATGGAACAGATATGTAACTTCACTCATTCTAGATTTGGATACGGAAACGAATTGACCTTTTTGTGGCTTCTGTTCATTGATATAAAAGCCCTGGGGATGTTGTTTCTGTTATAGTACTACCCATGCATGATCTGTAGAGGATTTCCAAGCCAGGATATCCAGATCCGTGGTTCTCTTTAGTTTAACTGGTCTCACAATTATCATATCAGCCGCATTTTTCTCTGGTTCCATCCACGCATAACTTATTTCTTTTTTGACATTTAATTGAGGGTAGAAATACTAAGTATAAAATCCATTGATGTAACTCTTCTTCATTACTATGGTTCAATATCTACAAATACTTGCCCAAGGACGAACCATAACGAAGTGCCCCTCTAGCAAGTCATACAATCTTAAGCTTCATTCTATGAGGATGCTCTATTAATAGAAATATTCCTGAAAGATATCTTCAACATTCCTGTGTGAATTATTTCACTTCCTGATACTTGCTTTCATCCTCAACCAGAGCAGCTTTAACAAGTTGATGACAAAGAAGATAATCTTCCTGAAGAAATCAAAACAACAATAATTTATGTTTATGTTTGATGGAAGGTAAGAATTAATCTGAATAGGATTGAAAAACAATGAAGGATATTTAAATTGAAGAACATCTCATGAAAGTTAAATGAGAAAGGTATGGCAATGAAACTGAATGAAACATTGGATCCAAACAAAATTGAATTAAAATGAATTGAACTAAATATTAAATTAAATCACATGTCATTAGCAGTGAATCACATCTCATCACATCAATACAATATAAATCAACTTTCATGCCTACCATTTACTGTCCTTATTACACATACCAATGACTTCATCACATGTGGATTCTGTCCAGTAAGTTTAAGAACTGTTTCAAACAACCTCCCTGTTTTACTTCCTCTGATACGAGGTATCTCCAATAAAACGGAAACAAACACACCGCATCTACTGGCTCCATCCCTTGAAAAGAAAATATGCACATGTTTCATTTTTGCCATTCTGCATGACCTGTAAGAACAGTCCATGAAAAAAGTTCTAGTTTTGTGTGTGACTTCACAGCACCTATTAGCTTTCAAATAATTAACATGTTATATTAAAACAAGGTTCATGGTCATTAGACAGCATGTTCCTTGTAACTCTGGTGCTGTAACATTTCCGCAAATTTCCTTCATAATACTTACATGCAATGAACAACAATAGATTTCTTTTCCTCTGTTATTGGTTTGATCTTTCCAATCAGTTCAATAATCCCATCAGTCTGATTTGAATCCTGTGACCATTCAATCAGCTTATAGTGATCCAATGTTACCACTCTCTGTAAAGATTAGAAAAGATTAAAAGGATTATCCCAAACATGGTTACATGGATTAGCTCCCATGGACTCATACAGACAGACAGCTTCAGTGCTAACCCTTAAATGGTGGTGTCCAAGAGACGGATGTCATTTTCATTTAATGCCTTGTCTTCCTGCAAGAATACACCTGCAACTCTCATCAATAACTGAGTTATAGAGGCGAAAGTCATTAAACCCAAAGATTTGCATGGATATTCCCACTTTATTTCATTTTAGAGAATGATGAGTCATGTTTCTGAGATCATGTAGGTCAAAAGATTGTTTCTTCTCAAATCTTTCTAGTTTCACAATTTCTGCAAAAAAATTAATTGAGAGGTTTTTGATTACTTGCATATAAGAAAAACAATGGTCAAATTTAGCCAAGATGATTTTCAAACAATTAAAACTTTACCTTAGTTTTCTTAGATTTAACAATCAGCCTACGTTGTGAGCAGTTTTTATCTGTTTCTTCCACATGAGTGCATTCAACTAACATGTTGCCATGTTGTATCTTCCCGCTGTCTGGCCAGTAGAGGCAAGTTGTCTGTAAAGGATGAAGATATTAAAACAAATACGACTGGAATAGGAATGTTGTCAAGAGGTTAATATAGTTTGGTTTATTTGGTTTATCACTTCACGTATAAACACATAGATTTAATATAACAAAAAATGTAATTGCAGAAATTATATATATATGAGGTGAAAGGAAGTACACGAAACCGAGCAGGGGCTTGAAGATGTGCACTCCTGTATACAATACACAAAAACATTGAGAAAATGAACAACTACGAAGACTAGCAGAAAAGAGACAGCTAGGTTTAAACCAGAAAAGTGTAAATCACTCCGACCTTCCATGAAACCCACTGCCCTTTCGCACCCATCACAATATAACAGCAAGTTGATATAAAGAGACATGTATAACGTGTATTACAACTACATTTTACAAGATCAATCCAAGTACAGCAATGTAAACAAGAATTAGTCTTGCACTTAGTAGCGGTCAACAAACTAACACAATATGGTTCTTCTAAAACACTGATTGCTTGGCTTCGCAGTAATAGTATAAAGAAGGGCATTCCAGAGACTGATTGCACCATTTCAGAGAGTATTATATTGTGAAGAAGATTGGATGGTGTCTTGATGCAGGAATGTAGACTGTTGAATATTGTGGTCATGGATTGAGAAGTTGTGTGAAAAGTAGTTTGAAAAGTAATCAGTTCCAATGTTGTACAGGGATCAGTCAGTGAAGGTAGCACTACTGGCTTTGTTATGTTCGTAATTTTCATTAGGTTCAGTGATTTGAATTAATGATTTGTGTGGTCACGTGGTTTGGAATTAATGATGCGTCTGATAGCACGCTTTTGTAGAACATGTAGTCTGTTCATTTGAGAACGACTAGCACTAGACCAAAAAACCATACAGTAATTAAGGTGGGGTAGATTAAAGAAAGATAGATTGTACGGAGAGCATTTCTAGAGAGCACATTCTTAAGCCTGCCTAGTAGACCAACGACTTTAGCAATCTGAGATGCAACATTACAAATATGATCCCTCCACGATAGCTTAGAATCAATATAGACGCCCATGAATTTAACATTATCAACATGTTGCAAAGATTTACCACCAATGGAACTATTAAACTAAAACCTACCCCTGCTGGTTATGTCAGTGAAGACTATATAACTCGTTTTGCCACATTCAGCGAGAGTATATTTACAGAAAACCAATCAAAATATAGCTTAAGTTCTCGATATACCAGCTCCTTCTGGCGATGTGGGTTTGATTCACTGAAGAAGATATTTGTATCGTCAGCAAAGAAGACAAGTGAAGCATTCTTAGATACATAACTTTAAGTCATTACTATACATGATGAAGATAAGGCGTCCAAGAATGGAACCTGAGTAACACCACATGTTTACCATACTTAGTTCAGACTTAAAGGTCTGGAAAGAATTGAATTGCTCTCTGTTAGATAAGTAGCTTCTAATACAGTTATGTGAGACCCCTCTGAAACCATATTACCATAATTTGCTAGTTTAATAAGGAGAATTTACCATACTTAGTCCAGAGTTAACGCCCGTGAAAGAAGTGAATTGCTCTCTGTTAGATAAGTAGCTTCTAATACAGTTATGTGAGACCCCTCTGAAAACATATTACCATAATTTGCTAGTTTAATAAGGAGAATTGCACGATCAATGGTGTCAAAGGCTTTTGACAGGTCGAGAAAAAACCCAATGGAAGTTTCATTTTTAACCGCAGCTTTGTTGAGTTTTTCTATGGTGTCTATCAGAGGAAGTTCTGTAGAGCGGCCGCAATGGAAGCCATACTGACAACTTGATAGTATATTATGTTTTTGAAGGAACGAGTATATTCTATTGTACATAAGTCTTTCTAAGATATTTGACACACAGGGTTGGACAGGAATAGGAATTACCCTAGCTACTCTCAATTTATCAGGAAAAATACCCTGAGAAAACAATATATTAATTGTAAAGGTAAGAGGCTCGGCTATTGCTGGGACGCGGGTGAGGTGGATAAGTCCGTCGGTAAAATTGGTGACGACAAATAAGGCGACAATCAAGATTAGGGTTACCGTCTTCGTTTTATTTAAAAAGGGAGGAAAAACAGCTTCAACCCAAAGTAAAGTATCGGATCTAGAGTATTGGATAACAGCGGCCTATTATTCACGGTTCGAGTACACAGAACCAATCATCTTTTCTTCCATATACCGTTCGTTATTACTAAAACGCAGTACTTTATCTTCGACTTCTGTTCATGTCTCTCAGTTAAGTCGGAACCTCACGCTCACGAGTAATGGGCTGGGATGCACCACGCTTGCGTGCCTTCCATACAACGCAGTGATACAATTCACATTACTACGTGAAACTAAAGACTTAAAATATTTAATATATATATATATACACTTACCATAATTACGTGTGCATATACCTAACGTAACTATTATAACATGAGCGGACATTGTATTAACCAGAAGAATAAGGAATCTCAGTAATTATTTACAATAACGTTACTACATTAACTCCGGTACAATATTATTATACAGAGTAAAGAGGGTGTCCAGCAATTGGTCAATAATGACCCCCCCCCCCCTCTTGAGGATGTAGAAGTAGTACCAAGTTCTGCATATTCAAAACTTTAGCTCACCACACTATGGAAGGAAGTACACGACGAACACTGGCTGGTCTGAAGCCATCATAACCAGCAGCTTTTCTAGAATTAGACACTCATATGCCACTTTTTAATACTCATTCACACTGACTTGAGAAAGGTAAGCGGAATCCACATTTTGCTGATTTCTTTATAGTAGTAGCAGTACAATGTGGTATTTATTCTACAGGTGAAAGCCTACGATTAACAACACAAGAATGCAAAAATGCATTGTGATTTCAATGATGTAACATGAGCAGTTTTCTAACTAAAACTAAAAATTGTTCAAAGAATTATCATATGTTGTCACCACGTAAATCAATTACAGAAGACAGACATAAGTGTTGCTAGTTCCTTGGTATTTTACATTTATCTGAAGAACCTACAGCCTGTACTTATACTTACCTCATCATTTTCATCCATTTGGTTCAAGCAGACAATAGCAGCGCAATCATAATCATAGACCATCCTCCAGAAATCTTCAGCAGTGGTAGGAAGAGGTGACTGGGTCATAATAAAGGCATCTTTACTGTAGCAACTCTGAGGAGTGGATGGAAGGAACCAATTAAACGGTCAGGAGTGGTTTCTCCATAGGTAGGACAGGATATGCAGTGTACATGTTGAGAATTTCTCAACATGCACACGGCATATCCAATTCTACCTATGGAGAAAGTAGCAGAATTTACCTTTTAAAGGAATGCTATTTCCTTCTGTGTGATGGTCAACAAAGCTCTTATCTTCACCCACTACAACAGGATGAACAAAACAAACATGGTAAGCAACTGTAATGCAACTATATACATGACCACTTGTCAATGTTAACATGAAGTTCATGATGTATATGATGAGTGGTAATGATCTTTGACAACACGTTACTATTGGAACAATAGATGTGAGTGTATCACTCACCCTATACAACAGGTCATTGAGCTATTATCATATTCCTTGTACACATCATAAGGGACACCTGCAGATGGATAGCGGAGTACTATGCTAAAGTTCAACCTCTTCCAGCTCAAAAACTTTTTCGATATGTTGGTCCAATTTGAATTATGCTATGATAGCCCAAGCCATCATCTATCATATGGTGGGTAGTTAATGTCAGTTCAAAACTTCTATCTATGCTACATCAGCCTTGGAAAGTGACAAATTTAGTAAGTCAATTGAGCTATTTATTGTGATTATTCAACACCTCTATTCATTTACTCTAAACAACATGTCATTGAGCGATTACTTAACTTCCATGAGACACACTTCCCTTCTGTTTGGTAAGACAATTAATGAGTGGTACTTATTGCATCAAAAATTAATCGTGTCAGCATGATGACAGAGCTTTTGCTTATGCGGCTTGCCGTTTGCTTTTCTCTTGGATACATCTTTATTACACAAGTATGAAGTAGATGGAAATATTGTACATGGTAATAATGACATACATATTGTCTTTGACCCCCCCCCCCCCCAAATGCTCTGTTTTGTGATGGAAGAACTATTTTAACTGTCAAATACTTAAGATTACATTAGTTGAACCATGTTGAATCTAGTCAATAGACCATAGTGCTTACACTTATCACACAGGCGTTGATGTAATCTGTAAAACCTTGAAAGGTTCCTGGTGTCTTGAGAATGGCTCTTGCAAAATCATCTGAAAAATGTTATAGGATGGTATGGTTTAAAAGTAGCACAATCAAATAAGTTAAATGAAGTCTGGTAGTTGGAGAATCTAATCAAGTCAAGTGCAAGAGTATTATTTGTGTAATTCTCGCAAAAATAGTCTCCTCCTCCCCCACACTCTCCCCCAGAGGAAAAAATAAATTCAGGTATATAAAGCCATGTGTGCATGATAAATTCAACAGAAAAAAGGACTTGACTGGACTTGATTTGACCTGACAATTCTGAGAAGAACTCACAAGGTACAACTGCAGGACTTCGGTTCTTAGCAGCATTTTCCCTCTGATGACCTGCAATGGAACTGCGCCAAACAGAAAAGCCTCTACAATACTCTAACATCTGTGGAAAGTTGAGAACAAATTTGTTTTTAATACAAAGAGAAGAATACAACTGTTTGGTTTCAAATTTGGTGATATCAACAGAATAACTATGGCAACGTGGAACCAGAAATGTCTTATCCATCCTCATCAAATTGCTGATTTTTCATACTCTTTTTCCATCATCTTAATATTAAATTCTGATTCTGGCCTCTTAGAAAGAACTCATAAACAGGGATTAATAAGTGATTATTCTCTAAAGATCTACCTATCCTTCCTCACCTTAAATTCTTCAGTAATTTCATCTTTGCGTTTCTCTGGTTCTGCCTTATTTGGAGCCAGTAAATCCACTACCAGACACTCGTAGAGGAAGCAGTACTGCAGCTATACCAAGAAGTGTAACATGAAACAAATAAGATGTAAAATTCATTGTTCTTGATGATCACTCCTGTCTGACATCGTCAAGCTCTTTTGCAAACGAAGAAAAACATAAAGGACTCATAAGTCTATAGTGGCTAAAGTTTGTCAGTCACAGTGTGTTGCTAATTTCTTCATCAAACTAAGATAGGAGACCAATATAATGTGAAATGACTATATTAGACATATTGACATATTAGATTTATCTATAGATATAAATACTACATGAACACAACTTTAGTAAGCTATCCAAATCATAAAACCATCTTAAGTTATAAAACATGATTGCCAGATGACTCACACAGTTTACTGGATTCCCACATGCCATTGGACATGCATATTGATATTTATCTATGTAATTATTGCATACATTGCACATTGCACATGCATATGTATATACATACACTTGTCATGGATTCATAAATTAATATTACCTCATTTTCTACCATGTTCACTCTGTCTTTCCTCATTCTATTGACAAAAGAGGACACACTCAGACCTGTCTTCTTGCTGTCCTTCATGTCATCCATAAGACAATATAGAGCAATGAAGGTACCAGTAGCACCAACTCCATTACTGAAAGACAAACATATAACCTCAAGGACACATATGTAAACACAAAGTAAAACAAAACCAGACTGGTCTGTTTTTCATTCACATCATTCATAGACAATGTTAATTAATAAACATTTCAGCACTAACACTGCTAAAGTTATCAAATCAATGAATGTACCTATAGCCCCAACTCCATTTCTGAAAACATATCAACTCTAGGACACATAACATATAACGACAAAATAAGACCCAACTCGACTGGTATTCTTGCTGTCCTTCAAGTCACCCATAAGACAATGTAGAGTATTAAACATCTCAACTCTAAAATGCTAAAGTTTCTTATCAAATCTTTGTACAAAGAATGCAGACCCTTCCTTAGACTGGGCTGATAACTCTGTGTCACAGATACACATCAAGCAAAAAAGATTTATCTTTAAATTGCAAATGGCAGTTTTAATTCAAATAAGTTGCAAAAAGAATTTACTTGCAGTGTACAAGCAGTGGATGGGACCTGGTAGTCTTGAGATCCTTGACTTTCCTGATGAAGTTGATGAATGAAACCGACTGAGGGGGAATGCTCTCATCAGACCAGGAGAGAAAATGGCAGAGCTTAACTTCATGAAGCTTGTCTCCCTGTTAGAAATAGTAAAATAATATATGCCTTACAGATCTTACTATATATTATGTAACCCCACAGAGGAAAATGACTGACCATGTTTTTGTGTATTGTTACCTTTTTGCAGAATACTTGTTATAATCAAAGAATTTTTCCTGTGATGATTGGGGAAGAAATGTGCACAAGTACATTAATCACCCCCTCCACCACCCCCCCCCTCCACCCCCCCCCCCCACCTTCCACTCCCCATACACACACTTAACTAAGTCATTCACTAAATCACACTGGGCTGCTTTTGTATTTTGCGTGAAATTAAGAAATCCAGAGAACTCAGAACATTGAAGTAGAGAATTGACAAGAGCACATTGGATTTACCTTTAGAGAGGTCAGTTGATGAGGTACGGGTCTTAGGTCACCTGTTCTAATCTCATTTTAGTTCATATTACTTCTTTCATTTTTCAAAATTTAGACATGTAATTGATAGCTTCAGATCAGAATGTATCTCCATCATATTTATTAAGAGAGAATGTTTTAGTGAACAGGCTTTGGGTAGCATTTACAGAAAAAATCTTGACTCATTTTAGGGGGCAGGTTTTACATAGATAGAATATACCTTGGCAATCTTTATTTCTCTAATTAATAAATCCACATCCTTCAGATAACTCTTGTACCAGATCAGTGTGTAATCTCCATTTATCTTGATAGTGCCCTCTGAGACCGGCCAGTACTGGGAGGATGACATCTTGTTGAGTAGAGACAACAATTAAAACAAAATGCATTATTACAGCTCACACTCCAGTTAAGACCTTAAAACAATGACTGTAGCCTGATTTTCAATTTTAACATAACAATAAATATACATATTAAGCGCGGCCCTTTTGATGACCTGTCTCTCCCGATTAATGTCAAACATGAAAGGCAATATTAAAATACAAGATAAAAATCAGAACTAATTCTACTCAATAAATGTTTATATACATTTCGATTCCTACCTTCCGGGGTCCGGGGTTCGATTCCTACCTTCGCCTGATGAGTCCCAAATGGACAAAACCAGTCGTGAAAGGAATTTTTCAGGTTTGTTGATCTATATTTATTTAACATATACCTGACGTAGCACTAGCTACGCATTCATTTCCTATTTACGGCTTTGCTTGCCTACAAAAAGTGGTAATTATGTGTAAATTGTCAGATTCAAAGCACCAGGGATGCACCATGTACAATCATAACACTTGGGTAATACGCCTTCATTGACAGTTATGCAAAGCCAGTTTATATGCATTCATTCACCAGTAGAATCACTGTGGTCGAGTGGTACGGACTTTGGTCTGTCACACAAGGTCTGGGTGTGATATTTCTATATATAATATATATATATGTATATGTGTGTCAAAAATATGTCAAGAATTTATCATCAAGAGAAAGCAAGGAGACTGGAGACTTCAGTATGGGTGAAGAATACAAATAAAACCAGGGTGCCAGGAAATAATCACAGAGCTCCAATCAAAACTGTCATCATCTATGTTCTTAGTTTTATTTGAGTTTTTTTTTTAAATAAGAGGGGAGATACTGTTAGCAAACTGCTTGTCTACTGAAAAAGCCTGTGTAGGTAAATATGTAAAAGTTAGACGGCCTGACGCTTCAATCCGAGCAGGATCTTCTTCAGAAGCTGATTAAAAATACCAGCTCTTCATTATAGAATAAATTACCTTTGGCTGTGAGAGATTGATAATGATCTCCACTTTCTCTAACCAGACCATTTTCCAAAACAACTCAGTTGTCCTCTCATTGGGATCTAAAAAAAACATTAACACATTGGCAAGAAGTTAGATCGAAATACTTTGTTAAATATTTATCAATGAATCAATGATGTAAACTAATATAGTTAAACCTTCAAATCTAGAAACATGCATTTATAGCGCTATAATGGACTAACACTACACAAGTGGTTACGTTGAGTGAGTATGTGAAACTAGCCAATGGTTCCACTCAGTGTTATTCCTTTAAATGAATTCCTTTAAAGATTGGTGAAGAACATTGGCCAAGAGTATCTTCAGTTTGTGCTTCTTTATGTGGAGAAAAAAATGTTTTCCAAACAAATCTGAAATAACTTGCAAAGATTTACAACCATATTTGATGAAATTCAGTTAATCTTCTGTGAAATCTATTGTTTTAAGTTAGCAGGGGATGTAGCAATGGGCCTACAAAAATATTGTAAAAGATTCAAAATGCAAACAGGTTGGATCAATTTTAGTTTATAATTCTACTAAACACATACCTTGTGTTGCTATGAACAGCTGAGGGTGTTGCACCTAAATATGAATAAAAACAAAAGGTCAGAAAATATTAGTTGGATCTTATTGTAAATCTGGGTTTAATATAATAAAAATTATTATAGAATAATTCCTTGATAACTTTGATCTGCATTATTTTAACTCTTAAAATTAAGAGGGCTTTCATCCTGCAGGTGGCACATGTTATGCACTGACGTATAAAATAAATGAAAATATGTCATTGTGGTAATGCGGCAAAGAAGGGAAGAAAGACCCACCTCATCATATGTAATAGCATCACCATGAATAAGAGCAAGAACTTGTATGAATTACTTATTATTACAACCACAGCCGCATGTATTTGAAATAGAGCGAGTAAAATTAAATAGCACAAATGACAAACCAAAAAATGAAAACAAGATACTGTTGTTATGTAGCAATGTGTGAACAAGAATCAATCATAGGCCATCATTTCATTTACTTTCTGTTGTAACTTTTACAATCTTTGCTAGTTTTGAGAGATAAATTATGTAGTTTAATATCATCTTTAACAATCGTAATTGATGACATCTAATATTTTCTCTTTGATCAAACTTCCTTTGTCTTCTATTTCTTATTTGTTGATTTGTCCATACTTGCACCATCTCATTATGGCATGACCCATATGTATTGTTTGATTTGTCCACTCTAACACCACATAATTATAGATTGATCCATATCTATCGGTTGACTTATCCACACTTGATCGACTTCAATTATGTAATGAGCCATATATGTTAGTTGATTAGTCCATGCTTGCACCATCTCATTATGAAATGACCCAAATATAATGTTTGATTTGTCCACACTAACACAACTTCATTATGGCTTGGTCCATATCTATCAGTTTACTTTTCCACATTTGATCCATTTTTAATTGTGTAATGAGCCATATCTATAAGTTGATTAGTCCATGCTTGCAGCATCTTTTTATAGAATGAGCCATCTTTATCCACTTAAGCTTTAAACCATAAGTTTCCAATAGTATCAAAGCCAATATAAAGAATGTTAGTTTACCATAACTTTATGTGAGAACATGGGAAATGGGAAAATACTAGAATTAGAAGAAAAAAAAGGAAGTAGAAAGTCCTCTGAAAGAGCAAAAAGTTTCCAAACAAATATTATGCAAAGATTCTATCTATGATCAGACCTTGCTTTGATTTCTTTTACCGCAATATAAACCACAAGCTGAATTAACATTCATCAGAGGAAAGAAGAAGCTTAGGGACTCTCCCAGATTATATATCTTACTTTGATGTAATTTGCATTTAAGTAACCTATGTCTGACCCACTAGAGTCCTTGTGCAGTTTAACCCGTGAATGATCATCTATAGGGAGATAAAAGATGTCAACAGATAAATAATTATTTTTTAAATATCATTCTCTCTCTTTGAGTATATTCATTTTTGTAAAACAATTAGGCTGTAACATTTGAAATAAAAATTAAATTTGACAATACATATGTTTGTCATAAGTTGCTAAAGCTGCTTGCAAAAAGGATATTTTCAATGCCTTGATCTGGAAAAAAAACGAGCAATAATATGAAACTATTATTCAAAATGGGGAACATTGAACAAAAATATTGGAGTTATATCAACTGAATTGTGCTTCAAGTTTCCATGTTTAGGGAACAACATATCAAACCTTGAAAAAAAAAACTTTGGTTCACTGCCTGAGAATGACATTATGGCCTTTCCTGTTCCAGAAGTGTGTATTCCTGCAACATCAATTGGACACACTAGACCTGCCAATCAAATGCATTACATTGAATGCTTAGTACTTGCTTACTCACAAGGTAATATTCCACTGTTTGGGTTATCATCCTTCAGAATCCCAACAGTCCATGGATGCTGCTGGCCACATGGTAGTTTCTATGAAATGTTGAGACAATTGTTTTATTTAATTACATTCTGTTCATTTTCTCAATCAGGTAGTTTTAATAAATGTTTTACTGAGCTATATATTCAATATATTAACATGTAATTAACATTAACACAATTAACATGTGCAGTCACATATAAAGAGTTACCAGTCATTATTACTAATATTAACTTGGTCTCCTTGTCAAAACTTACTATTAACTAAATAAAGCCTGTAACAAATATTGCTGATTCTCATGTTACACTAAATTATCATCCCACAGACAATTCAATACATCCATGACAGAGCAGTATAGGCTTACCTTAAACTCATCTGTGATTGTATCCTCTGGGACAGAATTCTTATCCTGTAACTGCTTCGGTAAATCTTTTACTTTGACTCTACACGCAGCAACATTTTTAGATTCTGCAGTTCCTGGAAGTTCCTCATAACATTCTTCAACATCTAAAGACCTACCATGTTGTGGAGTATCAATGACCGGTAAGTGGCCTCTATTAAGGATGTTTGGATTACCCAAGTCATTTGAATAAAGTGTTGGTTTATCAGGGTGTCTCGGCTCTTCATACTCATTTGCACTGCCAATAATACCTGATTGATTCTTTATTTCCACATCATCGTAACGCTCACTTTTCCTTTCATATTTAGATATTTCATACACCACATCAGGCTGCTCTTTATTTTCATGAGGTTCAGTGTAATTGCCTGATATTTCTGAAGCTGAGAAAGACTGCTTCTGATTCGGTTCTTCATAGGCATCACTTTCTATGTCATCTTTCTTACTTCCTTGAGGTTTTAATGGTATGTTTCTTGCTAAATCTTGAGCTGGATCGGGAGCTGTTTACAGAGAATAAATAACAAAAACCAAAGACACTTTGCGATATATTCTATCTGCACACATGATCCCTAAAATCTTCTAATAATTGATTACCATTTATCTGCAGAAGTACAAAAAAATAGATCCTTTTATAATACAATTTGCTTCAAGTTAGCTGCATTTGATGGTATTGCGCATTAATTGACAGGTTTCAATTAATCAAACTAAGACACCGTCCAATTAAATTAAGATTCATTAGTGAGAAACAAATGTACCTGGTTCAATGTTTATAAATTCATCATCAAGACACTTTTCTATGTTGGTAAATAACACTGGCTTATGGAAAATTATGAACATTATAGCTATATTTTATGGCTATTTATATGCACAACTTGACCAGTAAAGCTGTTTTACTGTATGTTTTATGGACTTTAGTATCAAATAGAAAATTATCAAATAGTTTGGTTAAATGTGACAATTGTGACATATTTAGTAACTTTTAAAAAATTCTTAAAAGTCCTTACAATTGTTTCCCCTTATAGTAACTTTACTTGAAGTTGCTCCTGGATCAGATTTTTTCCTCCTGTGTATACTACAACATAAAGAAAAATTGATTAAGAAAATATGACAGAAAGCTAAGGAACGCTTTACCATTATTAAATCATTGCAATTAATGACTCATATTTGCAAACAAATCACAGTTTTTTTAAGCAGAACTATGTACACTTTAATAAATAGTAACTTTTGGGAACAACTTTTACTTCTTAACATCAACATATTAATTCCTAAGAAGTATTATTAATTTGTAAAGCTTTACTAAGTATTTTACAACACCACTTTTATGGAATTTTCTTAAGTTTTACTTAGGTATCTGGAGATGCAAATTGATTCTAGCTCAGTATATTTGCAACGAATCCAACTGAAAAAAGACTGGACTTTAATGCTACCATGTAGAGCGCCAACAGAGAGGAAAACCAACCTATTAATCTAATCAATTTGTAGGCCGAATAATACAAATGATGCGCTAGAGCAAGTATGCAAAGCCATGGTTTGGCCAACCTAACATCGTGATATAGTGCATTTGTTACACACTGTGTGCCTACACACTGCTAGCCTGGTGTTAATTTTCAGCAACTACGAAAGCTTAGTGTGTAATACCCTAGCAAAAATACCCAAGAACACTATAGGCAATCAATTGATTACTATCAGGCAATAATGGTGTACAAGACAATGCTAAGCAGCTAGTATTTCTGCTAACTTAATACAATATCTTTCGTTATGTACAATGCACCTGCATCATATATTAATGCGTTATCATGACAAGGCAATGATTACTTGCCGATGACTCAATGGGAAAGAGACTGCACTCAACATAATATGGCACACATGGCTTTACAATACAACCACACTCTGCATATGTCAGCCTAAATGAATACTTTGACCAACGGACTCTACCAATGTCCACAGGGAGACAAATGTGATCACTACACATCAAATCAATCGATGAATGTCCATAATCTTAAACATGGAGAAGATGCTTACCAAAGAACCAAAATGATGCCAATCACAACGACCGCAAGCAACACCACCACAAGAATGGTCACAGTAGGGATGAGAAAAGCAGCTGCAAAATAAAACAAGAATCTATTTTTGTTTAAAAGTTACATGTTTTCAAACATTTATAGCAATTTAACAAATGCATGCAATCATATTTATGACAAGAAAACATGACCAAAGGTTGAATTTATGTGATAACTCTACAGGTTGATCAGTATTTACATTTATTTTACCACTATTCATCCTTTCTCTATGAAACATGAGGTCATTGTATTTGATATGCAAAAGGGTGAAGCAGTTATGTACACACTAGCAGTGACTATAGTTGACATATTTTCTTTCTTTAAACCATTTTCTTGGTTGTGGATTTGTTTGCATTCCACATAAGATCACAGCTAAAATGAATGTGTGGTAACGTGAAATTTGACCTGTTTGGCTCTCCATGTGTGAACTGTCATCCTCGTTTTCCTCATTTCCTCCCTTCTTTGTTCTCTCATCTTCTAGCAACAGGATGTTGGGCAGTATGTAACCTTATTTGTATGGCCTCTTTAATACTGGTTTTTAGAGTACATGTGCCACAGAAATTTTGGTTTTGGTTTCATGACTATTTTCTAAGACATTTAAGGGTCATTTTCGTTTTGGAGTATCTAGTAGTTGACTAAGTTTTAAATACACTAAGTAGGGTACTGCTGTTCTTGCATTAAAAATTCAGTAGAGTATTATATATCTTGTTACACTAAGTGAAGCAGTCAGTCACCAGCCGGGGCCATGCTGGATGTTGACTGCTGACCAAGATTTTAAGCATAGAATATCCATGTTATCAAGCTTTACTTAGGAATATTAGTTAGTGGAAGAGAACATAAATTGTCTGGGGTAACTGACAAGACTTTCCTGTTTTTAATGACTTATGACACAGCCTCCATAGATGTTGTGAGGGTTTGAAGGACACTGGCAATCACCTTTTATTAATACTGGGCTGTTCTAAATCTGTTCTGAACTTGTCGAGTGAATAAACTGATGAAACTGGACACTTCTGTATAGTGCTGTATTTTTGGGCCGAAAAACCATGTCCACTCCCCCCCCCCCCTTGGGCACGTCTCTTTGAATTAGTGTCAGTAGCGAGGTCTCAGAGTATCGTAGATGGTCATAAATATGACGGGTGGCAGAAAGAACGTCAAAAACAACCTCGGACTCTGATTATTATTTGTGTTTTAAAAGGTTGGTTAAAATTGTAATACTGAACAGTCACCACTGAGACACATTGTAATTTTAAACCTCTAATAATCATAAAAACAAATTCAAAATCTTTAATACTTTTCATTGCTGTCTGGAAGAAATTTGTGTGGTTATTATAGTGGACTGTGTAGTAGTGTTATTGTACTTTGCTCAGGAGAATTACCAGAGTCTGAACATAGAGGCAATCATGGCAGCAAAGATCGTAATGTTGGCCCCAATATTTCCATCGTGCAATGGGGTTTCAATTAAGGAATCCCAACTTACACATTTTTAAACTATTGAGGCTCCCCTCAGGGACCTGGAGGACCAACATTGGCGGAGTGTTAGATGAGTTCTGTTAAGCAATCAGCAGGTATGAACTCTCCGACAAGGTAACGCACAAATCCCTGATCGATCACTTTGTTGGTCCTGTCAAGCAGGATGTACCGTGTCTCCCAGAGGAGGACACAGAGTCAATGAGTACTGTAGTGAAGGAGTTACAACTACAGTACAATCTTACCTGCATATAGCAAATACCATCGAGTCCCCTGTTTCTGACCAAAACCAGAGGAGATTGAATATCTACCCTAGTTCTTAAAGCTAGCCATACTAAATGCTCCTCTGCACAAATTCATGATTAAACACACAGTGTATTATTTCAGTGATCAAGCCAAACTTGTCTTCACACACAGGAAAGTTGTGCTGGCTATGAGAGCACTGACTATACAATCATACAGGTGATTTGTTTATTTATTAGGTGCACTCAATGATGAATCCTAAAAGCAGTATTTGGGGTAGTTTATGCTACCAAGTAACACATTATTAATGCTCGAATGAATTTGAGGACTGTTTTCGATAGGCAGGTTTGACCGTCATGTGAAGATCTATGTAATGAAATGTTATAACCCTGTACCTTGTGGTTTTTTTGTTATGACTTGTGTTCAAACAAATTCAATCATCTTTTGGATTGGACGAAATGTTTTGTTCTTTTCAGAAGAAGTTGTGGTTTTGAAAAGAAAGAAATTCATTTAAAAATTTGTTATGTTTTGCATTGACATAGTTGTGAGAGTGTGTACTTAAGGATTGTTTGTCAAGATGAAAGAGAGTTTGCATCCCCGAGATACAAGCAATCTGAAGATGTTGTGTCTCTGACTAAAACATTGCATCCTGGTCGCAGAATCCTACATTCGTTACAATGCTGATTCTGGTATATAACTGATAAGAGATGTCACAGCAATATAAGAAATAGAAAGAGAAATTTTCTGAGGATTTATTTAGCAGTTCCTCTTTTATTTGTTCCTGCTTTATAAAATAGTAGAAAATTATAATCCCCCCCCCCTTTTTATTCTGTTAGTGAGATCTTAGAATCTAAGTTGGATTCAGTAAGATTTGGACGGACTTCTCACACAGAGAAATAACCAGATTGTTAGAAATCTGATAGCATAACAATCAACGATAGATGTTTTATCATGTTAGGATTCTTTCAAATCTGTGACAGGCAAACCAAAATATGAGATATCGTTACAAAAGCAGCATTGCGTAGACATATGGTTTAATGACACAACATCACCTTTTATCTGTGTTGGATAAAAATTACTGTTTCAAAATTATTTGCGGTTTGCAAACTACTGTACCAATGAATTTTACTTGAATGACACTGTAAGCAATGAGAAAATTACTTAGGTACTTACCTTGAGGACTGGGCATTACTATGGGAATTGGATCACTCCACACAACGACAACATCCTGTAAATGTAATAGTAACAAAATGAGAATCATATCATAAGCACTTATCAAGCTCTCTCTTCCAGCCATAAAACCAATCAGATCTCTTTTCTATTGATCTCTCTGTCCAGCCCTACTGAATAACCTTCTTTTTATAAAATCCACCCATATACCTTAAAGGCTTACCTCTCCAGCTTTACTTCCTGTTCCTATAAATACATCATAACTTTCTCCTTCTCTAAGAGGGGCATTCAGGTACATTCCGTACATCTCCCCATCACCAACAGTGAACATCTGATCCTCATCTCTCTTATCTACTTCAGCAGCTATGTAATGGTCAGGATTTTGATGGAACGATCTCAATCCATCCACATCTCGCTGCTGTCTGGTCAATGACTTTAACTGAACTCTGATGTAGTATGTTCTATTGTTAGACATAAGAGATATTAGAAGAAAAGAAAAGAAAAATGGGGAAAATAACGTAGTATATTTATAAAACTGTTCATTTCTTACGTCCTGTGAAGAAAATTTCTGGTTGGATTGGTGATATTAAACTTACATCAGTCTTGACCATTACTTAAAGATCAATCTTCTTGGGGTTTATGTGGTATGGCATTATTTTCACATTTTCCCAACCATTGAACCAACAATTGTAAACAGGCATCCAAGCAGACTTCTCAAGCCAGCAAAAGAAAAATTGCCAAAACAGATGCCATTGAAGATTGGTCATCACTAAAATTGTGACAATTTGAACATCTGAGGTATCACTGACTGCCAATGGAAAATCATTTGTCTTATATGAGATTACAAATTTAGAGGAAAATCAACAAGCCAGTCAGCTACATCCATTTTATCCAAGAAAAAGTGACTTACGAAGCATATTTTTGATTGAGAGTTGGCAGAATTAGGGTGGCAGAGGTGCCATCTTGGGGGATCTCTGAAGGTACAGTTGGTGGTTCCAAACCTGTAGATAATTAGAATAGATAATTTTGACCAGATGGCAGAAGCTAAGATATCGTTTAACATTCACAACTGAGAATGTAAAACCCAGTAACTGTTATGAATCAATGGATACTATAAAGCTGTTTTCCTATGTTGTCTTGGGGTAGTTATTTGTAATCCCCATTAACGCCTCCATCATGTTCTTATTGCCAACAATCTCTGCATTCACGATTACCATCATCCCTCTTTTTGAACAAACACAGGGATCTGTCTTTTCTTTGTTGGTAACCAGCACATCACAAACAAAGAAGAACTATGAACTACAGAAGAAATCAAATTAACTACTAAACAGGTCTAGTAACTTCGATCCAATAGAATGAACTTTTGGTATCATAGAGATTCCTTTTTGAAAGCCATGATCATGATTGGAGACAATGAAGATTAACTCTGAACAATTTTGACCTCTTTGTTAAACTGACCGTATCCTCTTGCCGATATACAGCTAGAATTGATCATTATATATATGGCTGAGGACCATGAAGATTACCTGTGAACAAGTTTGTCATCTCTGTTATACTGACAACTTCCTTTTGCACAGCAGACGTTTTGGCATTGAGCTGTATCTCATAAACAGTCGAAGGCTCCAGGTCTGTGAGTTGATAAACATTATTTGCTCCATTATATGCAATTTCTACTTGAGGACCAAATCCAGGGACAACAAATTGCTGATCATACAATTTCTCAATTGGTCTGTACTGAAGCTGGAGGTAGAGACGAAAAGATCACAATGATCATCGTCATTTCCCATTTTAAAATATGGATAACTAACCAGTACCTCATAAAAAACTAGATATATATTCCGATTTTACACTCTGAAATATTAGGTAATTATCGTTTTATAAAATTAAAGCTATTGTTCCTTCTGGATCAAAAATAGACAAGCTACGCACATTTTTCAGAAAGAATCACTTTTGAGAAGTTTGAAAAAAATAATATATTCTGAAAAAAAATGGTATTAACTTTATTAAATGAAATTGCATTTGTTTTATGCACTGCATGTTAAATGCATATTTACATTCTCATAGAAAAGCCAGTGCAGTCACATTCAAGTTGTGGTTTAACATTGTATAGGTTTAAGATTTGATAAATAATTATGTAAAATGTCGATATTTAAGTTTTGCTTGAAATCATTTAATGCCAGACATGTATCAGGATGGTGGGAGGTCATGGAGGACTATTCCCTGAAATGTTGGGTTTTCTGACCTAATGCCACCCTAATGGCTACCCAAGTACTAGTAGTGTATCCAACATCAACACTTTCTAACTTAGGCTAGACATAACCTGCTACATATGCCTATTGGAAAATAATATGGAATTTAAACATCTGCTAAAAGTATTAAATAACTATTGAAATGATGACTCCCCTTATATATTTTGTCCAAACCAATTTGTAATGAACATGTACTTGGCTTATGTAACATTTCTGTTCTAGCAGGTGTATTATACTCCACTGCAACTCTGAGCTGCGTAAGGTAGTTACAGGCTTGAAATGTCTTACCAAATTTGAAAAAGAATCATGAAGTATGGATTTGAGCCTCATGTATCAGTTCTAAATGTCTCTTGTGTCACCAACTCATGGATTGAAAATAGTCAAAACTTTACTGAGAATACAGTAAATAATGGTGATAAGATGTTGCTTGAAAACAAATGAGGCTTTGTAAAGATATCTAAACACATTTACATTATATTACTCAAACCATAATTACCACATATAACTCTCAGGCTGTGTAACTGAATGTAAACTGACACTACCAGCCATTGTTACGTCCATAATATTGGACACTCGGGCAGTCTACATGCGCGTTAGACTGATCAAGATACTAAGATTAAGATGTGTCAGCTGCAGTGGGGCTGTATTAACATGTGCGCTTGCCAAACTGCCAGTTTGTGACACTCCTGCAACATACAGGGATTCATAAATACAAAAATAAGAAACTGTTCCCTGCTACAACTGACCATACAGTTTTTATAAGGTACGTATGACCTATTCGAGCACTGGTCATTACCAGAAGATGTTCACTAGGTTTGCCTTCATCAGTGCATGTGCGACTATAGATGACTTGATAACAATCAAATATATATATCAATATATCAAATATATATCAAATATATATATCAAATATATATATCAAATATATATAT
>JAIPMN010012661.1:0-10421 GCA_020650975.1 Apostichopus californicus
GTACACTAGTGTCTAATTACCGACGGTAGCAAGCTGTGTGTGTATTTTCTGGGATCGATGGTGGTGTTTAACACTTCTGTTACACCTCATTAGAAACTAGGTCAAATTAACGGCATTAGACGTTTCTTTTTGCGCGAGTCTTCACACCCTTTAATAATTAATTCTGTGAAGTAATTAGTAGACAACATATGTTGTACAGTTCATTCAAGATATATGAATGTATATTCCATGAGACTGAGATATTTTAACATGATAGGTAAAGCTGGCTTTAACCATCCATCTAACTCATGATGATATCAAACTATAGAAAACAAAACAAAAGTGCCTAATTTGTAATTTTAGCCCATGCAGCTATCTATATTAATACACTGTAGGTAACTTATATGTATAACTGTATTATTAAATTCATGACTGAAATCTAAATGTATTAAAAGAAGGTAAATTGTATATTTTTGCTAAATGTTTATATATTGAATATTCAGCAGTTTTTAGATTAAGTACTAGTAGTATGTAATGTTTTATTTTCAGTTAAGCTCATTTATTGAAATGTGAAATCCACCTGCAATCCCCCTACCCCAGATTTATAGCTAGTCATATCAAACTCTTTAAAGACGCAAAAATCCATGGTATCTTTGATTTTATATTAATAACTGCCAAGTCTGGATTGCGGTAAGGTTCGATGATGTCCATTGGGCGTACGCACAGGGTCTCATTTCACTCTGAAAAGATTGCTACTGCTGTTTGCCAGTTGAAAACTCCTAGTATTTTAGTGTTGGTTAGTCGGTTTGCTATAATGTCTCGTCAAGTTAATCTGTTTTATTATTCTCAATGTCAATCCCACAGTTATCTTTCATATATATTATTGGGAGTTTATAATCTGGTTTCAATAATTCTTAATTTTATATCTAGTCTCCGCATTGGTGTTATTGGGAGATTTTTAATCTGGTTTGAATAATTGTTAATTTTACATCTAGTCTGCACTCTGGTGTTATTTTTCATCTTTTTTTCGTATAACTTACGTTTTTTTCACCAACAAGAAGAATGCAATGGAAAATGTAAAAAAACACATTTGTACTGTGGGTCTGATTGTTCTGTTCCTGTGCCTGTTCTCAATGGACATGTGTCATTTAATCCTGAACAGTCCATTTGCCAACACTAACAAACTGAAGAGAATAATGAATGGATCTACCCTCCATGTGATAACTCACCACACAATAAAAATCTTCTCATATGCAGTATGCTTAGCGTAATTAGTGGCGAAAATGAGACCAAAGGTTGCGTGATTGCCGTATTATCAAGTGAACCAAGTATACCTAAACTGGAGAGAAATTTTGTTTGGGGAGGGGGGTGGGGGGGAGGGAGACTAGAGAGAAGAACAGCTCATATTTACATCTAGGATCCTTCATTTAAAGACAAAAGTAATTAATGGCACACTACCTCAGATAATCCCTTCTACTTTCCTTCATTTCCAACTTAAAGGGTGTGATGACTCGCACAAAAAGAAACGTCTAAATGCCGGTAATCTGACCTAGTTTCGAATGAGGTGTTAGACACCACCATCGATCCCAGAAAATACACACACTACTGTCGGTAATTAGACACTAGTGTACAGTCAGTACATACAGCTGCGGTCAATACCCACAACACATTGTACAAATGATACAGTGATGGACATCTCAGGTCCAGCTAAAGATAACAAGGTATCACGTTTCATTACTGTCTGCATTTTGTAGCGACACTAACAAAACGTCACTTGCAAGCAACAGAGAGTTAACTTTTTCAGATGGCCGCACACGGTTTGGGGCGAGTCTTCAATGTAAACACACACGCACACCAAAAAAACAATGAAACTGAGAGAATAGTCAATTTTGAACCACACCACAGGCCTGCTGGTCAATGGCTGTATGTATTCAACACATACCTAGGCTATAAAACATGGAAACTGAGCACTCAGCATAATTGCTTTCAAGAAGCATTAAAAACACAGATAAAACAATAAAAGAGTGAAAGTTTCATATCCTACATGAAAGTCTTTCATTTTTAGGGTTAAACACCTCTAAGAAAACAGTTTTACTTTCATATTTCTGTTCATTTACCTACCACTCTACTGATACATTAATTAATCTTGGTCATTTAAAATCACTATTTAATATGTCGCCACTAATCATCATCGTTATCATCATTAAAAGGTATGTTGATTACAAAACAGATCATCTTTAATTTCAAAATGAATTTTTTGGTTGACTCGATTAATTAATTTGATTGCACTTAGTAATAGGAGAAGATCTGACCTTAAATACAGACTCTATTCTGAATATTATTTCAACTGTATCGTATGAATGGTGAAACTGTATGCCTGGCATCTGAGGAAACATTTCTCACCAATTAAGTACTTGGGGTAAACAAAACCCATTATAATTTAATACTCTTAGCGCCAAACAATTAATATTCTTAGTACCAAACAATTAATACTATTACTGCCAAACATTGCTGTTGGTGTCTTGGATTTTCAATTTTATTTCCGTTCTTGTTTGGCTCAGAAAACAAAAGACTCCGCTGCTGCTGAGTAAAGGAATGAAAACAAAACTTTGATATCATTTCTCGACTTTAAACAATTAAACACAAAAATTGTAACAGACAAAATATATTTCTTTGCCATTTGTTATGATTATGTTATATACACTGAAATCATCATTTTAATACACACTTTCTTAGTAAAGAAGCCCCCCCAAAAAAAAATTACCCCGATTGCAAGCTCTAAGCGACGTCCTGTTACGGTCAATCTTAAATAATTGCACAAATTGTTTCTCTATTTCGCTGACAACAGAAACAGACAAGAGTAAGAATAGAACAGCCTTGCCAGAAAATTAAAAGGATTTTCTGGTCACTGAAGTTGATTGTTTCGCAAAATTCATGAACATTTTCCACATCTTTTTGTCAAAGCCACATCCAAATAGCATTTTCGATGACGAAGATATAACTTTTTTTTGGTGTGATATTTTAACTCATTCGCAACAGCAGAAAGAATGATTTCATCAGGCTTAATGCAGGGCATATTATAATAGCCTTACTAAAGCTTTTTGAAGAACCATATGACATTACATGCCCCCTACTCTGATCCAACACAAAGTGTGTTACCAGTACAAATTTGGTTACCTTCAACAAACCATATCTTAAGTTAGGGCTAAGATTTTAAGATGGTAAGGGAAGGGGGAAGGGGGGGGGGATGGAGGGTGTCAATGGTATGGAAAATTTTTCTTCTGTAGATAAGTTTCTACATCATTTGCCACCAGAATATCCCTTTAAGTAATCCTGTCAAAAGAGAAAATATAACTTTTAATAATACTGTTTCAAACTTTCTTCATTCTTATATTGAGACACCAAGATAAGGTGACCGTAATTATTTGCAGGAAAACCCTGATATTGATGATGACCCTCTCATGCTAATACATCAGGGGTTCTAATACATCAGGGGTTCTACAAAGTACATTTTCAAGGATTGCTGGAATTTTGAGGGCTTCTCAGCATTTCTGTAATACATACTCCAGAAATAAATATTTTATCGAAATTGAAATTTATCCTCAGCATTTCTCACTAATTCTGGAATAGTTCCTAGGACACTTGTAATCCAGGGACCATTCGGGGTGATGATGTATGAAATCTGGGATGTGTAGTCACCTAACACTAAGAACAAAGCTTTGTTCCTCCTAGAACATATTTCGTATTTAGTTTTTCATAATTTAAGGCAACTATTTTAGCCGAATCCAAATTTTTCTTTTTATGTTGCCAATTGCAGAATTCTCCAATCTCATGCAAGTCACTCAGTGATAGTCCCATTTACTAAAATTGAATCCTTTCTTGTAAATAGCAACTTTTTTCGAAACCTTCACCCCGTACCACCTTACATTTTCACACACACACACATTCACCAATCTCTACAACAATCATTAAATGCCCCAATATTTTACAGAAAATCTAGACACAAATTTCACAAATACATACATATTATAGACAATTTTTTTTATGTGATATATATATCTCTTAAAATGTGATCATATACCCAAATAGTTTCGACTTTTCATGCCTTTGTTTTTTCGTTTGTTTGTATATTTTTTTTATATTTCACTGTACAATCTTATTGCATAAAAACTTTATGATAGATTTTTTACAAATTCTTTACAACTTTGGTCACTAAAATCACCATTCTAAATTATCCAGCTCAGTTTATTCTATATGACTTTAAACCTTCTGTCAATGCCTGTGGAAAAGGCACAACCTACTTGTAAACAATAGTAACCATAAAGTACCTCGTTTTAGCAGCCTTCTGAGAGGAAAGAAAGCACAGATGTAAATACCCCTTTTAACATCCTCTGTATTTCAGGTTTAATGATTTATGCTCTGTAAAACCTCAGTCATAAAATGAAAACTCTTTCTATGATACAACCATCGTTAACATTGAAGGATGGTCCATATTTATACCTCCTGATTTAGCATTCTCAAAAATTGCTCAAATGAAAAAAAATGATATGCTGGAGTTGAATCTTCCGAAGTAATTTCCAGACAGTGACCAGTATTGATTTGGACGAATAAATTGTCTCCTTAAGGGAAAAAGTGGCTCTGCAGTTTGATTCAACAAATGTTAATGTTTCAACAAGACTGACCACTCTTTTTGTAAGAGAGAGAGGGGGGAGGAGGGGACAACACTGATGATCATTAACAGGAGAGTCAGTGGAAAGTAAGAACCGATAATCAGGTTGCCAAACACTTTTTGCTTGGAATTTGGTTAATAGGCTTACCAACCAGAACGCTACAAGAAGTGAGCTGATCATGATATAAGGATTCATGTGTTGACATGCAAAAAGAATAGTTTTGTTTTTCAATTTTGGCAAAAATGGAATAAAACAAGGAAAGAAAAGTGAATGCTTTTTAATTGTTAATGCTGAAATGACTTTCTGTTAATTTCATGTCAAGTCATGTGATTCAGACCAGTAAGATGATTGGTTCAAGGTAGCACACCGAAAAGACATGAGAACAAACACCAAAGCTGTTTTAAAAATATGCTGATGAAAGCGGACATGAATCAAAATGGGAAATTCAAAATTTAAATTTTAAAGATAATGATTAAGGTGGTATAAATTAAAATGTTTTGGATTTCTTTCAAAAAAAGCTGAACCGGATGTTTGACAGTTTTTTGGAAGAAAGAAAATACCAATGATAATTTTAAAGGCAAGAAAAACATCAACAACAACAGATGGTTCTGAAAAAAACAAACATCCGAAATAGTAATACCGATTGTGATTTTGTTTGTTACGAGTTGTAAAATGCATCAGGCATCCTCATGCTTGTGTAATAATTTGATTATAGAAGTACAAAAGTAAAATGGAACATAGAAAATAATAAAAAATATTTGCAGTTTTAATTTTCAGGTATGTCTGAAATATTTCCATGCCAATTATGCAAAAGTGACAAGCTGACATTGCACACGAAAAACAAATAATATATATAGAAGAGTAATAATAATAATAATGCAAAAAGGTCTGTTTTTGGCTTTAACAGCATCTTAAAATAAGCAATCTTGTTAAACTTGGAGCAGAAATAAGAAAATGAAAATATGTACTAGTTAACAAATTATGTTACTCCACACACTGACAGATAAACCAAGTACATAGACAACTTTAAGCAAGGACAAAAAAATATTAAATCCCTGAACAAGCATTCCAAAACAAAGTGAAAGATAAATTACAAACTTTTTTAGACACACTTAAGATAATTTCCACCACACTAGACATGCTCATGTAGAACTAACATTCTGACAGTACCCCCCCCCCTGCCCCCAAGGAGAATAATCAGTGGTCCAATCTACCCAGCATCGCATTACCTCACGAAATAGTGGTAACACATCGCCACAGGGCATTCGGGCATCGCTTTACCGCATTGCATTACCACGCGCATGACAGCACATAGCAAGGTAGCGTCTCGTCTCATTCGTGATGACACGGATTATGAAGAGAGGCAGACTTATCGCTGGTAGGGCGAGATGGTGAATAGGGTTAATGAGAGGATGATGTAACAGGGATGAGAGGATGATGTAACAGGGCTAATATCAGGCTGTCTGTCATTCTGAGATGGTGAGTTATAATTGATATCATATCCCACGGAATGAATTATTATTGACTTCTGAGAATACCTTTGTAAGTTTCGGTACCTTCTTTCTTTGGCAGTGTCTTCAACAGCTCATTGAACAAGCCATCTGACAATGTTATTCCTCATTTACAGCACACACAAGTATGGTATACAGTAATACTACTACTGTAAAGTAATCACAGGTAACTTAAAATCATAATTGCCCACTTTGTTTCCGACCTTTTAATTCCTATTATTATAGCACTTGGATAAAATCATACATGTATAATAACTTATTCAAACTGATGGACGTGTTCAATTTTTTTCCTTCTTTAGCACACTATACCAAGATTACTGTAATAATTACTTCCCTTGGGACACGGTTAGTCAAATAACTAAAATAGGCCTTGTCCACGGACCGGCATGCATCATCACTCAGAGTGAAGGTATTTAAACTGGTGTGTTTCAACATCTTTTCAACCTCTACATGCTGAGAAACACTAAGCTCTCCCTCCTTCTTTCTTCCCCTCCAATAGGACCTATTCCTCTCCATATTCTCAATTTTGCTAAATTTAGATTGGCTTTCAAAATTTTGAAATAGGATACTTAGACAACTATGACCATCAATAGACACTCACCGAAAAAAAAAGAAACCTTTTTATCTTGCAAAATCACTAAGACTTAAAAAAAATTATTGCAAACAAATGTCAGATGCCATTCACCTGAACCTCAACCAGAGGATCACACAAAGAAAAATACTAACTTTAGATACCAACTTTAGTAGAGGGTCACATACCAACTTCAGATCAATATTACATGACATCTTCATACTACAATTTATACCATCCTCAGATGACCATTAGCTCCCATCCTCAGACTAACAATAGATGCCATCTTCATACTAACATTAGATGCCATGTTCATATTAACATTAGATGCCATCTTCAGACTAGGATTAGATGGCATCTTCATACTAGCATTAGATGTCATCTTCATACTAGCATTAGATGCCATCTTCAGACTAGCATAAGATGCCATCTTCATACTAGCATTAGATGCCATCTTCAGTCTAGCATAAGATGCCATCTTCAGACTAGCATTAGATGGCATCTTCATACTAGCATTAGATGTCATCTTCATACTAGCATTAGATGCCATCTTCAGACTAGCATTAGATGCCACCTTCATACTAGCATAAGATGCCATCTTCAGACTAGCGTAAGATGCCATCTTCATACTACCATTAGATGCCATCTTCAGACTAACATTAGCTCTCATCCTCAGACTAGCATTCTACCTTTAGATACTGACATCAGCCTTTAGATACTGTAATCAGCCTACACTTAGATGACAACTACAAATGGCCATCATTGGAATAATGTTTCATGCTTTCTTTAGACTGACTTAAGATGCCCTCCACAATGTCATTTCAGATTACAGGTTATTGGAAAGTGTCATGCTTGATATGCTCTAACATAAAGTTGTATCATGCAAACTGTTACTGCTAAATATTTCAATATTTCTACTTAATTTCCGTATCCCTCACATTCATCTGCTAGTTGCTAGTTTCTGTAGTTAACCCGTAACCAGCTACCATCATTCCACCACTGTTTTCTGCACCCATACAAACCAATCTAACTCTTTTTATCATTTTAGTAGACACTATAGATACATTTATCTTCTTAGCTGTCACCATGGATACACTACAACAGGAACAGTGACAAATTCATATTCCAAGCAACTTCCTTTCTTCATGTCTGCAACAGATCTTGAATCACTGTCGTCAATTTGACTCAATCCAAGCTGCACTCTTTCATTATGCATGAGCAGCTCTAGACACAGCTCTAGACACAGCTCTAGACACAGCTCTAGACACACCTCTAGACTGCTTTAGCCATAGCTCTATTCTAAAAAGGTTTCATCCATCTCCAGTTCACAAAAGCTCAAACAATGGAATGATTGCTCATACTAGTTGGATTATCATTCTCGTCTCTCCTCCTGACATAACGTTCTAACGATGAGGTACTCTGGGTGGCTCCGCTCTGCCTGCCGGGGGAATCTGTAGCTGGGGAGGAGGACTGGGTGGCAGACTCCTGAGCACCTTCGTCTTCGTACACCAGGACCGGCATCCTCATCCGCCTCTGCTCATCCAACTGAGTCAGAATGAACTCATCAAAGCTTTGATTCAGAGTCCTTAGAGACGACTGCGATGAGGTGTTTTTGAGTCCCGGCCCGCACTCGCCTTTTATTTCCGATAGTTTCGGGGGCCGCACTCTGCCGGGACTTACGAGCGACCCCGCCGACTTGGCGTGCTTGAGTTGCGATTCCCGATCCTGCTGACTTCTTCCCCGGGACTGTGATGCGCGTTCCATGACCGGGGGCATGAAGGTGGAGTAGCTAGCCATGAGTGACAGGTCATGGGACTCTGGTTCTTTCTTCCCCGTCACTTGCTGGGCTCTACTTGGACTTAGCATGTTATCTGAATCCGATGGTGTATGCCTCCTGGCCAATTCGTTATCAATGTTCTCAAACATCCGATCCAGTGCCTTTCCCCAGGGGGCTTCAATCTTGGGCGTGGTGGAGGCTGGATCGTCAGTAGTGGTGTTATCTCCAGCTATGGCACCGTCTGCACTAGCACTTCTCTCCAGTAACGGGACGCTTGCCTCTGAGGTTATATCCTTCCTCCGGTCCTTTCTCTCTGGTTTGCTCTCCCACTTCTCTTCCGATAAGCTCAAGAGAGGAATGCTCTCCTCCGGTACCTCTTTCTCCTGGCTGGACAATTTCTTCTTTAACAAATCTACGCTTTGAGAGCCTTTGCCAGAGGCATCCACGGACAGAGTCTTCTCGTCTGGTTCGTCCGTATGGCTGGCTTTACGGAGGGCGGTGACATCCGTGCTGGACTCCGAGGAGCAAGATGGAGACGACTTGGACGCATTCTCATTAGAAGCCTTGCCTCCTCCTTGATCAGATATGACTGCATTAGTGATGATGGCAGGCTTTTGAACACTGCCATTCATGTTTGCCTTAGACATTAGAGGGGTGGTCTCTGCCTGCTCTGACAGGGGGCTCTCTGCGATGCTTGAACGCATCGGATTGCCGCCCTCGCTCTTCGTTATGGACAGCTGTGAGTTGTGCATGGATGAACGTTGCGAGGACACCTGTGAATTTGAACGGAGTTCCTCGTAACTCATGTGCAAGTAATCCCTCTGCGATTCCGTCTCGGCTGCCTTGGTGGTCGGGGAAGAAGCGGTATCTTTCGACTCCCCTGGCTTTGAGTCCAGGCTGGTGTTACTGCGGTTGAGCGGGGTGTGACTGTTGCTCACAGCCTGTTCTCGCAGATGCATGACCATAGCCCGGAACAGCTGCCAATCGCCGAACGACATCTCCAGGACCGACTTCAGCTCGTCGAGGTCACACTGGATCAAGACCTGTCCGTTGATGTGGTGCTGAGCTAGTCTAGCCTGGTACCGAGGAATGGCATGCTTATCGATACCTTCTAAGTTCATTAACCGATCACAAATGTCCTTGACAGAAAGAGCGTTGGGAGAAGACTCCGTGCTGGCTGGACTTGGCTGGCCAAGCTGTTTGAGAGAGAAATAAGAAAGAAGTTATACTATATGAAGTACTGTCACCGGTTTACCTCCATATTATGCAGTGACTTTGAGCTGAGATAATGATCTGAAGCAACTATGCTTCACTTGAGACCATTGCTAGCAATTTATTCATTGTTTTATTATTGAAAGTTTTATCAAATGAGAGGAAGTGAAAAAAGATTGAGAGAGTTGAAGAAAAGTACAGAGAAGACGAGGTCATAGCGTATCTTGACTTTTAGCGTCAAACGATGGGATTCAATTACTCACTGCCTGAGCTGCATTTTTAGTGAATGGGTTGGCAGCGGACATCTGGTAGTTAAGTCTAGAGGGTGTATCACTAATTGTGGAATACATGGAAGCCCTGACGTTGGACTGGAAGTTAGGTCCAAAGCTCTGTGGACGGCTCAGGTTAGCTTGATTCAGAGGACTGGTGCCTTCCCTGCTCTCCAAAGTATCTGCGTACAAAGCATTCAAAAAATGATCTTCAAAATGAGGGTGTGGTATTTGATCAAATCATGAATGTCTCAGAAGTTAAGAAAACTCGGTCAATTTTAAAGAAATTCTCAACAAGTGTGAACCTGTTCCTTTACTACATAGATCAAAAGGGAACTTCATTAAATTTGTGTTAATGTAGCAGAACTACAGTACTGCAAGGAGTTAATGAGTACACTCATGTACCAGCAGGTAAATGCTCTTCTAATAGGG
>JAIPMN010012669.1:1177-11781 GCA_020650975.1 Apostichopus californicus
CCCCTTACCCCCCCCCCCCCCCACTTGCTCCCCCATCACTTTGAAACCGTATACGATAGAGCTATATTTGAAAACTTACTTTAGTAAAAGGTCGGCCTGCATCTTTCAGCTTAGCTGCCCTGTATGTTAACAGCCTGGCCGTATCCAATTGTATCTGCATGTCTGCTATTTTGAGTTGTATCGTCTGGAAGTTGGAGATCGGTTTACCGAAGGCTTTACGCTGAAGGGCGTATTGAACAGCCCAATCAAAGGCTGCCTAAGAAGAAAAGAAAGACTTCAAGAAAAAGGAAAACAAAAACGGGGCAATACAATTTCTCATGGTAACGACCTCTTCCACACAAAGCTAGAGTAAACGACGATCTTTAGTGTTCGAAAGTACCATCTTTCGTAAAAATATGGCGTATTTCTCATGCGACCATGCAACCCGCTTCCACTCCACTCCACCCCTGCCCACCCCACCCCACCCCAGCCACGCCTTACTGTTCTGAGTAAGCTTTGCTAATAATCAGTGGCGTAGGAAAGTACTTTTGAATGGGGGGGGGGCTGAAGACTGATGGCCGGCCTGGGGGAGGGGTCTTTTTTTGCATTTCCAGGTGGCCTCAGATGCAATTTGTTGCAATATAGCACACTTCAACACCCACTCCATTTTGTAAATAATTTTGCATTTTCACCTGGCCTTAGATGTAATTTGGTGCTCCAAATGAGATTTTTTTCTCATTTGGAAATGAAAAAGGGGTTTTCTGACTTGCGGAGCGGGGGCGGAATGATACTTCCGCCCCACCATATTTTTCACTGGGGGGGGGGCTGGCGCCCCCCAGCCCCACCGGTTCCTACGCCCTTGCTAATAATACAAACGTTATGAAAGATTCTTACAGTTTTAAAGATGTGCAATGTACACGAAAGCTGACAAGTCTGAATTAAATTTTCTATCCAAGTTTGTTTCTATAAAAACATGAAAACGGTGACGAGAAGCCTACAAATTCAACTCACTTGTGCAATGCCGACTCCCTGAGCAGCGCATCCAATCCTTCCGCCATCTAAAGTTTGCTACAGAGAGAAGATCATGAACATTATAAAGAGCTAATTGATAAAAACGAAAGAATATACAAAGAGAGAATGATTGTAACTGAATAAATTGACGTTACGTACTTTAAGTGACCAATTGTTTCGTGACAGAAAATCGTAATTAGCTTTATGATATTCATAGAGCCTGCTGGGGCCTTGAAGACAATTATGTCTCGGGCTCCTATATTCGAAGTCTTCATTTCTCTTTCAGTTTATAATAAAAACACCAATACATCTGTCTTTGTCGCATATTTCGCCGAGCTGCTCGACTACACTCAGGACCCGGGCGGTAACCTCCGAACCCCCACCGCCCCCCCCCCCCATCGATCCAACACCCACCAATCGTCAGTACTGAATACATACGCGTATTCTTACAAATATTGTAGACTGCAAATTATGCCCATGCATACTTGAAACAATGTGGCTATCTATATCAGATACATATTCCACTGTTCAACGTACACCGGTCATACACAAGCATCAGTGGTTGCTTTCTGGAAGTTGTTGGTCTCAAATGACCCTTGACATGTCATATAATTGCAATTCAATTACTTGAGTGCACCAAACATTGTTTACGTGCACTAGTTAAGACAAGAAATTGTCACACCATTCATTAATTTTTTTTGGGGGGGGGGGGGCGGGGAAGGGGGGTATAGTAATATGAAATTCCATTTACCATTGCAATTTTGAATCCCATGCCAGGCTCTCCGAGAATGTGATCCTTAGGAATTTTAACATTGTCAAAGTGTAACGTCGTCGTTGGCGATGCACGGATTCCAAGTTTATCTTCGTTTTTGCCGACAGTCAGGCCAGTTATTGGCATAGGTACTATAAATGCTCCGATTCCCTGCAAAACGAAAGACCAAGTGCAAGGCTAATAAGTTGGTTGGAGATTTTGATTCTCTCTTGCGATAGTAGAAATTCAACACTGTTACTTCGCGTTCTTATCAACAAATCAGATGGAGATGCGGATCTCGTCTCATTAATTTAAATAAATGACCATTTTTACGTCATCACTCACTGTGATCCATTAAGTGTGAAGTACATAAGCCAACAATTGTATTGTTAACCTCATGACCTTTGACATTTTATGCTAATACGCTCTTTCTATATAAGGGTATGACACTTTCAGCAATTTTGTCGTTTGCCTTGTGCACAATGTTGGTACCAAGTTTGCACAAATCATTGTCGATAAGAGTAGAATATCTCATCCCCGGTACATTACACATACAGGGAAGAGATACCATGCAGTCTATATACATTTTATCAGTGTATTCAAGCTGCAACTCGGAAGAAGTTTACTAATTGTTTTCATTTCTCCGCTTTTTGGCTAAGATCATGCATGTAGTATCTGTTTCCTTTCGAGGTGAATGATGATGCACACCTGACGAACACACAGTCACAGTCCCGATGCAAGGGGACTGGGGCTGAGAGCGGAACAGTCGTTTGGTAGTTTGGTTTTCGTGCCCAGGTTCTTTCCTGGGCGACTTTTCCTTAAAATAAAAATAATTGTTTTCACTTACGACTATCTCTCAAGTTCAATGCCACGTATTCATTATATATTGACAATAGTGTGATTGTTTCTTATATTATATTATGAATTGTTTTGTAACGAATATATTTGCAGGGTAAATTGATAAACCGACATAACCTTAATAAACGGTCAACGGTATCAGCAACAGATGTTATCGTTACTAACTTTGTGTTTCATTGACTTGTCAATGGTCGCAATCACCACACCGGCTTTGGCCACGCTTCCATTACTGATCCAAGCCTTGGTACCATTTAATACCCAGGTATCACCATCCAGATGTGCCGTGGTGGATGCGGCCCCTGCATCACTACCGTTGTCTTGAAGAATAATAATAATTAATTACTTGAACAAATAAATTTAAATTACTTTTAAAGTTAAAATTAAAATGAAATTAACAATTTAAAATGAATTAATTAGTGAATGACTGAATTCTACAGTTCTAGATTTCTACGTAGGATTACACATGGACACTGCTGTTTACTTAGTATAAAGTTAGAAACACCCGCGGATGTACCAGTCACAGAATAAGGATGAATAAGAAACCGCTTTGAGAGGATTAATAATATTCTGAATATGATGTAGCTTCCGCGGGTTTTCGTCCCTGGGACCCAGCTGGCTCTGTAATACATTCAACATTAATTTCCATTCAGCCTCTGAAGAAGATCCTGCTAGGATCGAAACTTCAGGCCCACTTACTTTTTACACATTCTCTTACACAGGCTCTTTAGTGGATAAGCAGTTTTTGTTTTATTTTTAATTTGAACATTAATTTTGGTAATTCTTCTTCCTGAAATGTAGCAGATTGACAATGTCTGTGATAAAATATGAAATATCTGAAAATGGTGCAGCTGTCGGGGGTTCCAATGCTCTACTACTGCTAATCAAAAATCTCCTCCTTTCCGCCTTCCAGTATGCAGCATTGCTATCGGTCTCAACAAAGCGATTCGGTCTCGAAATGAACCTCCCCCCCCCCCCACCTCCATCCATCCCCTTGAAAAAAATGATGTACGTATACGCCTCTGAGAAGACACATGCTAGGCGCGTGAAGAATACCTGAACATGCATATCAACATGAGTCACATGACATTGTTTCATTGAGAATTTGTCGATGGCATTTAGTTAATCTGAAACGTAACGTACAACACTCACATTCAATTCCATATTTGTAAATCATTACCCTATGATTATTTTTTTTGTCTTTTCTGTTTTCAGTCATGACGAATCGAACTCACCTGGTTCACTCAATGCAAAGCAGCCAACGTTTGATGTCTTGGAAAATTTGCCAACAAATTCCTTAATTTGATCTTTAGTTCCAAATTCTAAGATAGAAGCTATATACAGAGACTGTCACCAAGAAGAAGAGAAAAAAAAAGAATAACGAAAATAGAAAAGATAAATACAGGGCAAGATTAGAAATGATTGAGATGGACAGGACTGTTCAATATACGAGTGGGCGGGTTATGAGATGTTATATTCGTCCAACGGAGGGGACTACTGAGAAGTTCGTCTCCCTTCAGACGATTTGATAAGTGGTTGCGCCCTGATGAAGGTGGTGTGTGTGTGTGGGGGGGGGGGGGGCTCCATAGGACGAAGTGGAAAAGGATATATGAGGAGAGGCCAGAACAAATAACAGGATATGATGATATGATAGAATGTGGAAGGGAATTGGGTGTATGGAGAGGACGGGACTGCATATCCCAAAGTGGGACAGCATAGATGAGTAGAGGCCAGACAACAGAACAGGATATGTTAGATTGTGGGGAAGGAACACCCCGAAGAGAGACAGAAAGGGACAGAAAAGAGAGAACATGTCCATCTATGGGAGTTATTTGGGAGTTACAACACGGCCAATCTGTAATTTACATCTACATGTCACCAGACTAAAATTCAGTTCAGATAAGAACACCCACCCTCTGCCTCGTTTCGTGTTTATTTCTATAGTATGTAACATTGATTGAGTACGTGTGGACGTATTTAACTGCCCATATACGCATTCAATACACTGTGAGCTGAGCGTTCATTCCAGCCCATGATGTATGTATACTTACATTCATGACACTAAAGATAGTGCCACAAGATGCACAACCGCGGGATATTTCCTCCATAGCGATGGCACAGGCCAATGTGTCTAAGCCAGAGCCCCCGTACTCCTCAGGGACCATCACATTGAGCAAACCCAGATCGGCCATTGCCTTTACCTGAGAGGAGAACACAGATGTAGGTTATATTTTTCTTCTTTTGATTCATGTACAGTTCAGACGAATTCATTTGACTTTCAGTTGTCATTGCGTTTGGAATTGTGTGGCTACTCGCACAGTGTAAACGAAGAGTGGTGGAGGAGAGGAGGGACGGAGTGAGGGGGGTTGAGGGGGGAGGGAGGGGGTTATGATGGTGGAGTGTGAGGGGAAACCCTCAGGCAGTTGCGGACAACAGCATAACTTGATATACGGCAAGGGTGCATTGAAACGAGCGGTGCACTTGGCACCGGCAAACTGACGCAATGCAGTTCTATACAAGTACGTGGGCTTGTATCTAGCATCTCATGGTTGTAAACTATTAGCACAAGCAGGTAATTGAGGTATCACAATTATTGTTGTATTACAAAGGAAGGCCTAAAATCTTTTTCGAGTTTGCTAGCATTATCTGGTTTTACTCAGGAATCGCAACACTGGTGTGAGCTTTGGAGACAAATAGATAGAGAGAGAGACAGAGTGGAACGGGGGAAGGGGGGGGGGGGTGGGTGAGCGGCAGACCATTTTTCAGCGGTGTTGTAATTTCGCCGACATCATCCCTCTCTTCAGTGACGTTGATGAGGCGAACTTCTAACCTACCTGCTCTGCTGGATAAGCTTGCTCACGGTCCGCTTTAGAAGCCCTTGGCGCCAATTCCTTGTCCGAAAACTCATGCAGTGTCTTTTGCAATATTTGATGTGCTTCAGGAAGCTCCACTGTGGTCTGTAGTGTTTCCGGTAAGGCGGTCAAGCTCCGTGAGTTTACAGCTGTCAATAGAATTAGAGAAGAGAAAAATCCACATTACCCAAGTGTTATGATTGTACAGAGTGCACCCCTGGTGCTTTGAATCTGACAATTCATTTCTTATAAATATATTAATATTTATATGTATATATATAATATATATATCCCACACCTACCCCTTACCCCTCCCACCAAGCCCAGGGTTAAAAATCAAACGCTCTCTGTCTTTTTAAATTCGTTATCTGCCACAGCGTGAAATGCATTCACAAAGAGCCAACCTTCATACGCAATGAAAGTTACTGAAATCCTCCGCAAGGACTACATAATGCTTCTTCCTGAAGATATTTGTATGTTTGCAATGGTGATGCTCTGTATTTGTAATGCTGTATCATTTTTCTAGTTAATGTTGAAAATACGGCAATCATATTATGAGTCAATGAAAATGTCGGAAAGTCAACTTAATTAGCAAAGTCAAGTTCATTCGTGACAAAGACGAATCATGCCAAGTCGAGTCATGCCAAGTCGAGTCACGTCGAGTCAAGTCATATCAAGTCGAGTCACGTCAAGTCGAGCCACGCCAAGTTGGGTCAGTCGAGTCACGTCGAGTCGCGTCATATCATATCGAGTCACGTCGAGTCAAGTGAAGTCGAGTCATGTCGAGTCACGTCAAGTCGAGTCACGCCAAATGGTGTCAGTCGAGTCACGTCAAGTCGAGTCACGTCATTTCGAGTCATATCAAGTCGCGTCATATCAAGTCGAGTCACGTCAAGTCGATTTATATCAAGTCGAGTCATATCAAGTCGAGTCACGTCGAGTCACGTCAAGTCGAGTCATATCAAGTCGAGTCACGTCAAGTCGAGTCACGCCAAGTCGAGTCACGCCAAGTGGTGTCAGTCGAGTCACGTCAAGTCGAGTCACGTCATTTCGAGTCATATCAAGTCGCGTCATATCAAGTCGAGTCACGTCAAGTCGATTTATATCAAGTCGAGTCATATCAAGTCGAGTCACGTCAAGTCGAGTCACATCAAATCGAGACACGTCTAGTCTAGTCATATCAAGTCGAGACATTACCATTCATGTCCCAAGTTGATTAAACTCTCATGTGGGGTCAAATTAGAGAAATAAAAAGACTCGATTCCGCGTCATTAAATCGATTAGGCTCCCTGTGTCAATTTCATACGAAATGCAAGTAACCAATTTCCAACATGCCTCTATTCAATACGTTATATAATAATTCATTAACCATAAACGTTTACGTCAGAGAAACAAGGTTGTATAACCGATAAAACTGTTATATGTTTACTGAGCGGTCCCTCGGTATCAAACAGTATTATCATTATGAATTAAATGAGGACGTGACATTCTCAGCGTCATACACTGATATAACAGCACTGCATAATGGTTATCATTAATGTTACACGTTAGATATCAATCACCATTGGACTAGCTAGATTTGATGCTAAAGAGTATTATGTTATTATCTACTTCAACTTTCTGCTGAAAATTATCTGCTTTCATGTAGATCGTAAGAGTTAATAAGTAATGTATGCATGTTTGCTTTATAGCATGACTAAACTAACATATTAAGATAAGTAATTTTCCATGACCTATTCAACAAGGGTTTATTATAATATTTGTGTTTTCTCCTTCAACCTGGTTCAATCACCTTTAACCTAGTGTTACTGTGTTGTTATTGCGACGATAGGAGCTCCCATTAAGAAATTATTGTGGTTTATAACAGTGGCGGATCCATGATTTTTTAAAGGAGGAGGTGTTGCCTGGTCGTTGATACCGTTTCCCATACCGAGAGGGGGGTGGTTGGGGTACAGGTGTCATCCACCCCGAGAAACATGGCTGCATTTTAGGCGTCAAATGTTGTATGTATATTTAGACAATAATTCAGGTCTAAACGAGCAAAGTTGTGTTAATAACCATGTTTTGAATGTTTTTGTATAGGTTCAAACGGTTTGGGGTTATACCCCCACACACCACTCCTTCCTCCCCTTCTGGATCTGCGGCTGGTTTGGCCTTTAGTCGGTTATGAGGAACACTGTAAGCCTGGAACAGAGTGTTGCGATTGGATTAATCAATTTCTCTCGCAAGTTCTACTTGAGTAAACAGCTGTTGCAGACTAATTATTATGTATCACGAATATAATGGTTTTCATTTTCAACGTGAATTAACCTGTCAGAAGACGCAATATTGATAACACAACCAGATGTTTTCGTTAAAAATGCGCAAAACGCGTATAACTTTTCTTTCGCTCATAAATAACAACGGCTGATGATCACAATGTGTTTCCAAATGTCAAAGGTCAACAATCGCCTCAGATGCATTTGACACTGCTTCATATATGCAAATCAAACGTATTAAATCTGAAGGACTATTGCGAAAGCCAATGCATTAGCGCCAAAGAAAAGAAAAACAAGTTCGGCGTCTCCGTTTTATCGATAAATATATGTTGTCCTCTCCAGTCGTTTCTTAGAAAATCAGTGTCGATCGTGTCTGCTATTTCGAGAAATATATTTGCGAGACGCCAAGTCTATAATTCTCAGAAAATTTGAGAGAAGCCAACAAAATATATGTCGCAAAAACAGAGTACCAACATATATTTCTTGCAAGAAAACCAGAGACATTAAAATATTTATCTCCAAACAATCAACCACACATACGCACACACACTAACCAATCTGGGTTTTTTTCAAATGGCACCAATGGTACTTTGTAGAACATAGATATATCGTTGTTGGTTCAAAACTTGGTAAAGATCTTATCTTTACTGCAGATAGATTAGATGCTGCAGAAAATGTCAACAACCTGTGTGAAAACGTGTGAAGGTTATGTTTGTATGCTTAAGTTTTAAAGGTTGTAGCATTGTTTGCAGACTGCCTATATCTGAGATAAGGTAATGTTTGGGAAGGCCTTTTCTGCATTTCTGCATTTTTGCACATATTAATCGCGAAATCAGAAATCGTTGTCAAATCGACACCATGTTGGTCTCAACTCGGAAGTAAAAATGAGCCTACATCCTTGATCAAAGGCCTCCTACGACCGGTAGAAACAAGAATGATAATTAAACACAATGACGAGAACAAACAACCGACACTACCCCGGTGACCCTGGATTGGCTTTGGTGGCTTTTACCTTGTGGGGTCGGGGAGATGGGGGTGGGGGAAAGGTATCTCGCTTAGGTCTTCGTTCCCCTGGTTACAGAAATCGTAGGCCAACAGTTACAACTAACTTCACCATCCATCTTTTAATCACCTTATAGAGCTCCTCAAAAGAAGATGTGTGTCTGTATAGAAATATGTAATACTGTAATATCGTACAGAAAGTTTGGTTTTCTATAGAAATCTATATAAATATATAAGACCTTAAGCAGAAGACCAAACTTTTGAGCTGTATAGAGGTAGTGGCGGAGCGTCCATACAGTCAGAGGGGGCGGATGCCCCCCTGACGGACTCAAATGGACTGCTGGCGCCCTTTTCAGCTTTTTACTACTTTTTACTTATTCGCGATTATTGACTTGTTTTATTGCGCTCTCAAATACCTATTGACATTTGTCACATTTTGTTGGTGTAATTTTCTGACAAAATGGTGATGACACCTATTTATTTTTCGTTTATCTGCAAATTAGCAAGGCCCGAAAAGTGTCATTTCCGGCGATCTAGGGAGTATCTTTACTCAAAAAATGTATGTACGCTCCGCGCCAACCTGTGGTGGCGCTCCGCTTAGATAGGGTCGAAAGCGCCCCTACAGAACATTCTCGCCCCCCTGACCAATACCCCTAGCTCCGCCACTGTATAGAGGCCATGTGGAATTCTATAGCTTGACCTTTCTGTTCATTAAATAACATTCACGAAGGAGAGTGTGGATATACTAAACGTAAGTAACTGATAACTGTTCGATTCCTTTGCATTCTCTAACCATGAGAAAAAATCTTTAAACTTCCAAAGCTTGTCTCATTTATTATAACATTTCGATATTCTCATCAACAAAGGGGATTATATGATCTTCATTAGTAATATATAGAAGAGCAGAAGAAGAAGAAAAAAGATCAAAAGTGTTGGGGGGGGGGGGTGGGGAGGACGAAAAGAACATAAAAGAAAGAAATTTCGCCAACTTACCAAAGACCCTCGTAGATTTGAGAACCCGCGGTACGGTGTTGAATAAACATCTTGCCGCCATCTTGAAAGTTATCTGACGAATTGTAGTTCGTTTCGATTCGATGCAGAAAAATATCGGCTGGTAACGAACGGTCTTACTATACCGTGCATCAGGCTGTGCTGTGGATACTTGCTTGTGGATAGCTACATAAAACCACTGTATTTGGTTACGTCAAGGCTGATAAGGCTTAAGTCTCAAGTTCATATTAATATCATACAATAATTCAATTTAGGGGGAAGAAACTTAATGGCGTATCAAAGTCCACCGAATTTGGTTTAAATTTTCCGTCTATTATAATTACCTTCCATTACGATAAGAACTTTTTTTTATATATAGGATGCTTCATTGTGGTGGACTGCAACGGATGGGCACACGAATGCTGTTAGCGTGTATGCGTGTACGGGCAAGGGATATAGCGAGAGGTATCGTGTACAGATACCTGTCTGATTGACATTTGTGGGTACCAAATACCCTAGTCTATACAATTGTAAATAATCAATGGTGGAGCTTTTACCTTACGGAAAACTGGTTTTAAGATCAAAATTAAACTATATGGAAATAAGTGGACACGCTTAGACACAGGGCCGGTTTTATTTCTCGGGGCACTGAACCAGACATTACCTTTGGCCTTTGGGCCCCCAGATAGCTGAAAGACAGACAAGGGATATGTTGTGTTTATATTATAACCATAAATGTATATGCAGCTGCTAATGTGTAATATTTACAGTGACGTACATTCTTTATGAAATACCCAGGGGCGGATGCAGGATTTGTGACAGGGGGGGGGGGTCTGACTGGTCCAGCCGCGCCTGAACGTAAGACTATCTAAGCGGAGCGCCACCATCGGTTGGCGCGGAGCGTAC
>JAIPMN010012670.1:0-11176 GCA_020650975.1 Apostichopus californicus
TACACACACTATGTTTATGATTAATACTTTACAAGTGTACTTGATGCAAATATAACCATACAGGTTTTGTTGGCCGTTCTATGTATTTCTTCTTGAACATTTCAATAATGTGACGTTATGGCGCCTCTATGAACTCGTTATGCTCGGTATGGCAATCATTATCGTTCAACGACATTAATGAGTGACATAAAACAAAGCATCAATTCTAGCCTAATTAACAGAGGTAAACATGATGAGGTACTACTCTGCAAAGAAAGTATCTCATTTGCAGAGTGACAATTTGGACACATCTAGAAATAACAAATTTTACCCTTAAAGGTGTTTGAATGTGTATTTCTAAAAGGAACCTTTTTGTCAGTGACTTCAATTACAGCAATATATGTAAACGTTTACCCTGAAAAGATGAACAGAAAAGCAATGGTTTCTCTTCCTAGTATAGCACTATAGTCAGTAGAAAGTGATATCCTATACAGACATGTCTATTCAATTTCAGCAGTACGCAAACTGCCTTTAAATATTATTGCGTTCAGAATTGCGTTTGCCATAAATACCAAAATGAAGAAAAAACATAAATTATTTGCAACAAAACCCGAAGAAGTTTAAATTATACAATTACAATTTTCCGTGAACAAAACGGCTTAAATGGTGGCAATATAGTTTTGTTTTGAGCGTACGTGATTGATCATTAGTTGACTTTGTAGCATATTGAGGGGAATGGCTGATCACTTTTCGATATCTTGCATATGGAACGACTTAATTTCATGTCTTTAATTCCTTTTAAATTGTTGATGTGTATCAGGCTCATGACCCATTGGATTTTAAAATGAATGGTAATTACAATGTTGTAACTTGATTGATCTCTTAGACAGGCTGAGGGGTCTCCCGTGGTTCATAATACTAGATAAAATAAAGCTTTAAAATGGAAAAGTACAATGAGCATTTCGTGTTTACATAAAGCGAGTGCATTTACTGTGAAATGGTTAATGGGTCAGTCTGTGGTTATTAAGTTTTGTAAAGATTATAAGTATGGGTTAATATCAGTACCTTCGTTTTGTTAATAACAATTGCAAATGCCGCGTCTATAAAAGAGAGTTTAGCAAAACTAAGGGTAAAATGCATTACACGCTCAAACAGCAGTAGCTCTCTTCAATCGAATGTAGATTTGTTCAAGCCTTTATTATGTAGGCCTTGTGCTAGAAGTAAAATATAAGAGTATGACAGCTCCCCAACCAACATCTTACTTATCTTGTGTCTCCTTTAATCTAGCATAGCTGGCCCATATGCAATGAGTGAGGAGCCATTTTGTGATGGGCGTTATGACGCAACTCTATTAACCTAAAGTGGAAATGTTACTCTGCTCATACAGATCATATCGGTCGAATCTAAACATTTTCTTACATACATTGTTAGGTTTTAGGGTGATTATAACTTATTGATCAGCAATAAATTATATAATATTATATAATAATACAAATAACCACAAATGCAGATGAACATACATAGCCACAATAGTGTAACATATAATATTTCATGTCATCTTACCGTTGGTTTTCTTCTATGACAGTTAGGAGTAACTCTTGCCCACAGGACGACTGTTATCGAAAAGATGAAAAATTCTTTAGAAGAATTTGCAGTTCCGAACATAAAATACTCATTCGCTATACGAAGTGATAAGGTTTAACAATACATGTAGCAATTACTGCACATTGCTAATTTGTGAGTTGTTGGTCGTAAGACGTTCTCCGTTGTGGTTTATCTATACATAACATGTCAGTATAGCTAGTAATATATGAACAATGGATGTTCATTGAACCAAGCATAAATCAGGGGGAAAACTTGTTAAAAGGAAAGTGAAGCATCTATAACTTAAACTTAAAGCGATAGCATATGTAGGTAGATCTACTTAATGTTTTCAACTCAGTTGATTAAATGAAAAATGTAAAACAAAAAGTGTAGAAGAATAAACAAAATCGATATATTAAGCCATTTCTCTTGTAGTAAATGTGATCATAATCATTTACAAAGGACAACCTGGAAGACCTGAGTGGAATAATAAAGTTAGTAGCCAAATAAACATCTGGTTACTGATTTGTTTACTTCATTCTAGGCTTCTAACCTTTGTAACTAAAAGATACCATTTCCTGCATCGAACTCAATAGTATGACATTGAACATGTAAAAACATCTTCAAAGTCCCCTTTCGATTGATAGCTATAGGCAAAATAATGCAGTCTCAATCCATGCCGGTCAAAGGGTTCTTGCGGCTTTATCAGTTAAAACTAGCAAAAGTGAGTAACCGTTTAGCGGTGGAAGCTAACACGTGTTATAATTTCTTAGCAAGTGTTACACTTACGACCAGTTCTAACTGAGGAGGAATTATAAATAGAAAATACTAAGCATATATACCTCTACGTAGACGATTGACTGACTAAACAGACTATTCTATAGTTCCGCCCATATTTTTGCAAACATGTTAACAGAATGTTGATGACGCATTACTGCAAAACGATTATAATTGCACATTGAAACATTTTCACAAGGTAAACTGACAAGACAAACATACGGACAACTGTAATTTGTAAATGGTTTCACATATGTAACGGCGTTACTAACGTAGGTCGGTTTGAACGAAGTAACGGTTCCTCACCTTTTTCAATTTCAACTGATAAACCCATTATAATCGGCTGTCCATGCGGGGTGTTTCTTTTCAGTCATCTCATAAATATTAATAAACTTAATCACATCTTGGTAACTGTGCATGAATTATTGATGAGGTAAGCTGTTGTTGACTTAACATAACACAATTATTTATCTTACAAAATATCGATTTGTTAAATAATGATATTTCATAAGCTACTGTCTTCATTGACGTTATTCAAAACTAAATAACTAACCGACTGAGTTACGTGGCGCTATTCAGAAAATAAATAACACAAGACCTTGTTGTTGATAAAAATCTAAACAGTCCGGCTAATGTGGCAGCAATTCTAGTATTCTAGTATTTCCACTCGTTGTGCAATCCATAACAATCCGTCACAGTGTGTATTATCTCTGCACAGGGACGTAACCACTTACTTCTCTCGTGGACCTTCAGCCCCCTCCAAAGTATTTAATCAAGGGGGTTGCGGGGAGAAGCTCTTCCTGACAGACAGAATATTACAAAGAAACTGCTAGTGTAAAGTGAATAAATTTACAACGTGTATCGACGACACAACTATCTGGTACCAATTGAAGTCATTTTTCATACACGTTTAATGGAATATTCCATATTACATTAGTGCTAAGACACGACACGTCATTTGGGACAAGAATTTATATTTGTTTATTGTCTAGTTGTAAAAACGGTAATATACTTTATATTAAAGCACACTGAAGTATTAAATTGGAAAATGATGTCGCTCTTCAAAAAACCAAACAGTCGCTCTTCAAAGGAATGTAGAGAGTCGTTGTTACTGGAGGGTAATCTTAACGAACTAAAATATTGCTAAGCAGGCGACATTGACGTGCTATATTATGTGACCCTCTAATTAATGAATTTGTTCAAGTGTTCTGCTTTTAAATACATTTCCTTTAACAGTCAATGACATTACTCTCAATGGTTTTATTCATTGTATTGTTAATATGATACTTATAAATGGAGACTTAACGTCTTTATCATGTGTTTGCGTCAGAATTTACTTTCTTTACTGTATTTAACATAAATTGGCTTTCTTCATCTTGTAATGCACAAATCTTGTGGACGAGTTAGCAAAATGGTTTGTTATAATCTGGAGTACAAAGGTAAACTTTACGAACCTAAAGAATATAAATAGTAAGTTTGCATACATATAGTTGCAACCTTATCTGTAAATGTCTGGGGTATGTCAACTTTACGCCATTAACGGTACATTGATTATATGAATATCGTCATTACATTGTTGTTTAAGTTCTCAAACAACTATAGTACCCTTTGCATTTGTTAAAAATAATATGCGCACTTTAAAGTTTAATCTAAATTCAATACAATTTAAAAGTTGTGCTCATAAATATTTACATTGCATTCAAATGCTAATTATAAAAATACATTAATTGCAACTCTCGGATGTGACGGCAACTAAAAAATACCTTTCCTTGGTTATATCGTCCCTTTTTCATATTTCTTGCTAAGTTTAGAAAATTTCTTTGGATCTAGAAATTTAGCATTATGAGAAATTGTTTTAGGATAAGCCATCATTTCCGAACTGGAACTTGGACATGGATGTACATCAACGTTAACCACCAAAGTGTTTCTCGTCCCCAAAGCTCCCTCACTGACACCATCTGACAAATGTGTCCCTCTGTCTTCCTCATCTGTAGCATTCATGTCCACTTTGTACTCCTTGTTTGCACATATGATTCCATTTTCACCTCCATTAGTAACCGTTTCCACTTTGCAAGTTTGTTCTATGAGATTATTGCTATCTACAGTAGATGATTTTGGTATGTCCAATCTGTTGTCATTGTCTGCGATAGATGTATTAAATGTAAAGGGATTAGACATGCTCAAGGGTCGTTTCGTATTCGAAACGTTTCGGACTTCTCCTGCAATTTGTTCATCTAGAACTATGCAAGAAACAACCTTTCTCCCACCTTTTGCAAGCTGTTTTACCTCCTGTTCCCTAAACGCATGCGAATACCTAGAATAAGGTATAGTACGTTGGTAAACGTTGTTTGTTGATTTAGCTTCGATTGATGACAGTTTCTTCATTTCAAGTTGCTCATTCCTCTCATATTGATCATCCAATAAAACAGTTGGAGATGAGAGATGAGCATCATTTGGCGAAACAGGCCGAGTGTTCTTCAACTTTGGAGGGACAATTGGTGATTCTTCTTGTTTCGTGTCACATGACCACGTGTATTGAGTTCGTTTCATTTCCTTCTTTTGTCTTATACTTGATTTAGAAAATTCCTTGTAAAAACTAGTCGTTCTTGTTCCATTGAGGATATTTTCTTTTCTATCTAGTGTTACGTCATCTTCATAGCTGCATGATATTTGCGTAGAAGCTAGATTGTCAATCTTCTTGAATGAATGGCCAACTTTAGCAGAATGCTGCCATTTCACAGACGACTTTTGTTCCTCTGTTGTTGCAATCATTGTTGTATTTCCCATTGATGGTACAGAAGGAAGAGGCCTTAAAGTGAATACATTGCCATTGGAACGATCGATAGGAGATGTCGACACTTCTTCCTTAGTTGGTGTAGATCTGTGAAACTTTGAAGACAGTCGTTTTCCAGAAGATTTCCTCTTTTTCGGTAATTTTGGCGGCCTTTCTGGTGCCATTTGTTGCCCGTTTGTTACTGTATTCGACGACAGAGTGAACGATGCTATTTGTGATAGGTACCTAACCACGCATACTGAAAATATACACGTTATCAATACAACAGCTGCTATCGGGATCAGGAAGAACAGCATATCTATCTGTTGCGACTGCTGGGTAGGCAATTGAGGTGAACGTTCCCCTGGTTCTATTTCTTTGGTGGTTGTCAGGACCGGATTGGTTACACTAGTTTCATGTGATTGAGGGATAAGGGAAAATGTATTTCCCCTCTCATGAGCTGTATCTGTGGTCAGAAGTAGTGCGTTTGTAGTTATGCAGGACACGTTATATGTAGGCTGTAGTATAGTGCTTACATTCTGTTCGCATTTATTACCTTGGCAATTACATTCCATCTGATTTCCTATGCTTAAGTTACAACTCGTGTTATTCGAGTTGTTATAAAGATATTCCACAGAACTATCGCAAAGAGTATGATTTCGCAACTCTTGACAAGTGTAGTTATTTTCATTTATAAGCGAGACTTCTAATATGGTATCGTCTGAAAGGTTTATAGATAAATGGTTTTCTGAATCACACAACCGTTGGTCGGAGATATGAAAGTGTAATGCGATCTTTTCAAAGGAATTGAATCGAAGATCAACTTCAATAAGGCTGTCTCTCTCTATGAAAAATGTTGATGGTATACATGTTATCATATTGTGACTTACATCAAGGGTTTTTAGTCTTTTGGCTGAGGTCACAAACGGAAGATTATTCAAAGATTTGATCTCGTTGTGACTCAAATTTGCGTTTTCCAACTTGCTGAAACCAAATGCAGAGGCGTTGCAAGTTTGTTGTATTCTGTTATAGCTTAGATCTATTGTACGTAAGCGACGAAAAAAGCGTTGACAATAACTTTCCCAGTTTGAACAATTGTCGAAGTGTACGTTATTATGTGATATGTTTAAGGATTTAACGCTACGGCCATCATCGGGACATTCAAAACTAGTTAATAAATTTAGGGAAAGATCAATTGTGTCAAAGTTTAATACTACACCAACGCAAATATGCGTCAAGTAATTCTCAGAATGTGTTGAGTTTCCTATACATCTGTTACTGCAGTCTGCTGTGTTATTCTCACAGGATGAACAGAGTGTCCCCGTAGAGTCATCCGGACATCTGCCGAAGATGACCATGGAGAAGAACGCAAGTAGGATGAACACATCAAAGACAGCTCCCATAGCTGTAGAGAAATCAGAAGCAAAAATACCTATTTCATTGAGCAGTTACTGTCTTGAAGGGACACATGAATGTCACGGTCATGACATCTGAAGTACTATGGGGACAATAAGGACAACCAAATATAACAAGAATTGTGTTACATTATAACCATCTTTACCTTATTACTTCATGCATCATAATTAATTAATGCAACTAAAGTTAATGTTGAGATCTGGGAATAGTAACGTAGAATAGTAATACAGAACAAGAATGACACAGCAAAACATCTAGATACGACAAACACAACATTTAATGTAGTTTTGACAAATTCACAATATTTGTAGTTGTACTTAACTTTGAATTCAGAATATCATCATGCGGTTAATTCAATCTCAATTTTGTTTTTTACCGTACTCCCTTGGAGATTTTGAGCAAGTGAATGGCCCAAATAAATGTTTAGGGGATTTGTAACCAAATGCATGCTGATTTAAATTTTTCAATTAAACGTTCTGGTATATTTGGTTGCAGTACTTAATGTACGTTAATTCCTCTGTATTTATATCTTAGTCTGCTTGAATAACAGTTTTCTTCTCAGAGATGAGACCATCGTTTACGAGGATGAGACTTGCTTACATGGTTATTATTATGAATGATTCTAGAAGGTTTATTCCCACCCCAGCTCCTCCACTGAAGAAAATAAAGATCCCCCTCCCCCATAGACAGACAGACTATTACTAATAAATTAGAAATAGGCCAGTACAACGCCAAATGCTAAAAATACATGCTATTGTGTAAAACTTTGTAACACATAGCTCTATTTTGCGTCTTAGCAACCTCCATGTTATCAACATTTCTTGAAAGGGAAGGGCATACCTCATTGCTTAAACCCTTCTCCATGAAGACATAAAAGGGAAAATTCTGAGCTCCACATTGCTTCAAAAGTTGCAAACTATAGTATCAATTTGCATATTAACAACCTCCATTTTATCGAAAGTTACTGCATGGGGGAGAGGAACCTCTTCCACATAAACGCCTACCCAGTACGACAAAACATCTTATCCCTCACCCTATAAGAAAATGGTTGATTCCAGATCACTATTGTAATTGTACGTTAACTGTTGTATTAATAATACCATGACAGCTATATCTGACGTCGTACACTTATCATATTATGTTCATATATCAGGTAATCAAAGTGTTTCTTTAATATTGCATAAATTAGTATCAACTTCCGATTAAAAGTAAAGCCAGTGATGTGCGCAAAGGGATATTAGAACCTCCTATCGTCAGAGAAAGGGATTTCTGGTTACTTTTTGGTTACGCTTTACATTTTCAGCTAGACTATTCAATGGCAAAATCGTGCATTTAATGCTACTTATAAACACATAACTAATAGTCTATATATGCCTCACAATGCACCACTTGAAGTAATATATTTTCTTCTGAGGGAAGATCCCCGACACCCCTCTATATTGGAGTCGGCAGCAAGGATGTTAGGGAATCACTCTCTTCTTTATAAAATTCTTTCGCCTCTGGCCCTTTCGTAATAGTTATATACCTAAGTCAGTCTGGGAAATTTTGAACCCCCCCCCCCTACCCCTACCCACCCGGCCACTTTAAACGACCGCAGTTAATGTTTGATTACAGTGTATTTGTAGTGTAAACAAAATAGTATGGTAATATTCCCTTGAAACGTTTTAAAACACAGTATTCAGGAAGACAAATTCACACAAGAGACAGAGCCTACAGCCTGCACGAAAGTCAAGCAATACGAACCACTCTTAAAATTTGTCCCCTTCCGCAAGGACTGTGGCTATTTAATCATGGTGATTTTAGGTGAGTTGAACATTACATGTCCGTTGATACTAAAACTAACGAAATATAGAAAAAAGAAAATTTGTGTAATCGTGCTGCAATGTATATAGGTTACTTACCGATAACTTGTATTGTAACTCGTATAGGTGTTATATCAAAATCAATTCCAGTTTATCCGAATTAATGTTCAATGCTCTTTTCAAATTCGAGTCCACGATGGCAGTTCTCTATGGCATTCAGTTCTCCCTGCGAAGCATTTTAAGTGCTACAGTATGTATAATTTATTGCGCCTTATATCAATATCCGCATGAATAGGCATGTTTTGCACGTTAACGGGTTCTACACACTGCATGTATATGTATACTTCCTGGTCAAGTTTAAGCTTTCGTTTTGTTTTTTTCCTATCGAAAGTGAAATTGTCTTGAGGGCGACAAAGTTACTTTCTCATTAATATTCATGAATTAAAGTAGTTAACAATAAAAGCAGAGTGACAAGTTGTATCTTCAGTTCATGCCTCAAAAGCATGCCATTGTTAACCCATGAGTTGCATCACACAAGGAAATCATTATAGTTTGATACAAAAATAATTTGTAAGATATGCTTTCCATACGTCTCCGTAAAATGAGTTTTTTTAAATCCTACAGCCATATTGTCATTAGAAGAAACTATATCCTATTCACCTATGTAGAAATGATGGTTTTAGACATAATGCAACGTTTCATTGTGATACAAGCATTACACTATCATATGGTACATGTTTCTAAGTAGAAATGCATATGTAAGTTTTCATTACAATGTCATGAATATGCATAATGCTGTAGAACGGTTGGCGTAAAGGACAGACATTCGTGTTCACAAACTGATGATCCTCCGATCAATACAATAAAGCTTCGATTGTTTCAAACGCTATATCGACTTATATTAAAGTTAGACATTCAAGAATTGAATTAGTGTACCAAATAGACGCCGTACAGATTTCATTGAACTTTTATGTACAGTTAATTATAACCAAGAAATCTAACACAAAGTATTCTTAAGCTTCTTTTTTCTAAACTACAAGCTTGCGTTCTCTTAGTTCATCATGGGCTACATTCCAATATTGGATCTTCATTAAATGTTTTGCATTCTGGAATGTTAAAATGAATTACATATAAGTTTCAACAGATTAGATTCTTGTCGTTGGAAGTGAAACATTCTCGTAAACTTTTCGTCTTGCTTTTTTCATAGTCGCGGTTTCTGTCTTTGCTTTCAGGATCCGAGGCAGTTAGCAATTGAACAACATAAATGTAACATGGTAGTTATAGAAAAAAACGAATGAAGCCAAGATGTTTTTGGCTGTAAAATTATTCGATTCAATGGTGGCTTACGGCTTGTAAGCCGGAAGTCCCGTTCTAACCAAACACATATTTGCTCTTTTCAATTGTTTATAGTACACTTTCAAGTTTTTCAGATTAGAATTCTCTGGTGGGAAATGAAACATTCTCGTAAATTTGTCTTCTTGCATTCTGATAGTGGTGATTTTTGTCTTCGCTTTCAGGATCCGAAGCAGTTAGCACTACAACCTCCGCTCTGTTGCTGTTTATTTCCGATTCTAATTCGTATAAAGCATTGCTGAAAGCTGCTCCCTGGTGGCCATTTTGTTTCGAGAAACCACTGCTTGTAGAGCGAAACGCGGTTCGATCTCTTTGTGGGTAGAACTCAGTTTTAATGGACACTGAGTGGTGATCAACATATATCGTCCTACTATAATTAGCAGTGGATGGTGATGACGACAGGCCGACTTCCGGTCTCGATGATTCCACATGACAGTAAACTGTTTGACGACAGCCAGCAGCACGAGAGAACGCTGAGATGACACGGTATGTATAAAACGCGACGATGAATATAGTTGTCATTGACACCACGACAATACCAAAGAGAAAAGCTAAGATAATCACATCAGTCATGATTCCGATGAGTTTTCAAAAGCAAAAGTAACAAGAGCAATAATGACGCAGTATCTCAATACTGGAAGTTTTAATTTCGAATCCTAATTTCAAATCTTTGCTCTGTCTCTGCAATTATCAATATCAATCATGGTACAACAAATATATAACTTGCATTTATGCTACTTTGCCACGAATAGTCTCTGCAGGTTACACTTTATCCTGCTAGTGTTGCCTGTAGCGCTCATTGCCTGTTTGTCGAAAGAACAACGTTGCAAGGTTTAGTAATGTCATAGAATATTTAAGAACTTGTTTTTCATGTGGTATCCTTCATCTTGGGTCAGTCTCTGTTGGACTTTTTGGTCATATAGTTTGACGTCAATGACAATGGCCAAATTAGAAGAGGCGAACAACTCGACCATATTCTTGATGCCCACCTTGAGAGCTGGGCCTATCGACCTACTGTATGTTACTGTAGTGGTGACTACCATCAAAACTGTGTCCACTTCCAAGTATCAAAACAACCCACGTTTTTCCATCTCAATTTTTCTGACATGAAGATTTCATGGATTTATGACTTGGAAAAAATAATGTAAAAGAAGATTTCAAGTTTTTATTGAAAGTGATGGGTGGCCTCCTCCTCCCCTAATAGCCACCTCAGTTCCTCTTCATTTTGTTAGTTTATTTTAATTCTTTGTACATTTGATGTCAAACATCACAGGTTCAAAGAAAGCTAAACATACTTCTTATAACCTTATACATCTTATATCCTTATAAATATGTCATAACCTTAGACAATTTTTATAGTCTTATAAAAGTTGTGATGCTATTGCCGGCTTCTCTTTTATACGTACCCATCAAACAAACTTACCCTGGTCCTTCCTAGGAAAGCCTAATACAGTACACTGAATACACTAATACACTGAAAGCCTAATACAGT
>JAIPMN010012671.1:0-30617 GCA_020650975.1 Apostichopus californicus
TGGAAAGACCATCAGATAGTAACTACGTTGGACTGTCAAAGGTGAATAAGTTCTTTTGACACTATGTGTGTTACTGTAGGTAAAGCTCAGAGAATGTCAGTTTCTTTGGACTTAGAGTGGAAAGGCCATCAGATACCAACTAAGTTGGACTCAAATGGTCAATAAGTTCTTTTGACACTGTATGAGTGTTACTTTAGTTAAAGCTCACAGAATGTCAGCTTCTGTGGACTGGGAGTGGAGAGACCATCAGATAGTAACTACGTTTGACTGTCAAAGGTCAATAAGTTCTTTTGACACTATGTGGGTTACTGTAGGTAAAGCTCAGAGAATGTCAGTTTCTGTGGACTTAGAGTGGAAAGGCCATCAGATACCAACTAAGTTGGACTCAAATGGTCAATAAGTTCTTTTGACACTGTATGTGTGTTACTTTAGTTAAAGCTCACAGAATGTCAACTTCTTTGGACTTAGAGTGGAAAGACCATCAGATAGTAACTACGTTGGACTGTCAAAGGTGAATAAGTTCTTTTGACACTATGTGTGTTACTGTAGGTAAAGCTCAGAGAATGTCAGTTTCTTTGGTGTGAGAGCGGTAACTCCAGATATTTTGTAACATTGTCAATAAGTTATACAATTTGAAACCCAGATTCTGACCTTGTTTGTTACTATCCTTCTAGAGCCGAGTCGGTCAAGCTGACCTTTCAGCAGCTGTGGACACAAGTGACGAGCTCATAACAGCCTGCGGTAAGAACCTCATCTCCAAAGCATTATTCAACATGCAGAAAGCATTGCAGAATGGCAGTGGAAGCAGTCCATCTCATGGCCAGATGCAATGTATGGAGGTAAATTATCAGCCCAGACTGTCAGCTATGTTAATGTTTAAACTTCTCTTGTAGTAATTTTTTTAAGTATTTTGTTTTGTTTATACATTTGTTTCAAAAATTGCAGTTTACCAATATTAAATTCTAATTCATCATTTTATGCCTCAAATGTATAATGCTTTCTTTCAGTCAGTGGACTTATTTCTGCATAGTAATGTGTGGTAAATTTTGGTATATCTGATTTCTATAGACATGAGTTTGTTAAACACAAACACAGGTACTGTTCTGTTGTGATGAACAAATAGAATTGGGAGTGGGTAGAAGAGATTGGGTAAAAATATGCATATCTCAGGTCGGGGTAAATAGGGAATTATTCCACAAAGTGACTACTATAAAGCAAAGGTGAAATGTGAACCAAATATCCTCTATTATAAGTATTAGTATGTTGCTCTGTGCTGGAGACGATGAGATAACTTATGAACCTATGCATTGGTCATCCTACCATGCAGAGAACATTCATTTCTGTGCTAACATATCATATTTTTCTAATTGTTTTTTTACCCATTGTAATATACATTTTGATTCAGGAGGCACTGACATACATAACCAAGGCACAAGAGCAGGAACAGAAGCTGCATGGAACCAACACACAAAGGAAGTCCGGCAGTGCTAGAGTGTCAGGAGTACCTCCCCCTCCATTACTTGTCTGCAGAATGGATAAGACCATGGTCTTTAAACCTGCTCCATTTAACCCATCACAAAAGGTACGTACCCCTACAAAGACTGGCAGGTCTTATCAGGTTTATAAGTTTGGTGATAGTAAGAGTGAGAGTTTCCCTATACCTATATAAAAAGGTTAATAAGTTTGACTTAATTGTTTTGGTGTCTGAAATTAGATATGCAGGTGGCAGATAGTGATTATGTCGAAACATTTGACAGATGTATGAGTTTTATCGAAGCCACACCCTCATCACCTGTTTCAGTACAAAAATTATTAAAGGTTTGATGAAAGGATTATTTTTTAATGTACCTGTCAACAGCACCTACTAAGATTGTCCATGGTAATATTAGACTGAAATGTGTTCCCCTTCATAATGTAACAGCCTTTATCCACAGAGGGAGGTATTAAATGTTCTTCCACAATAATGGCATTTTAAGAAAGCATTTAATGCAGAGTTCATGTACAACCTTACCATTTGTATTACTTTTCAAAAAGAAAGATGATACAAAGAAATTTAAAGAATGGATGCCATAATGACATCACAAAAGATCACACACTGTCATGTCTTTCAGAGCAGAAGGCAGAGTATACTTTACAAAATGTTAAGGTTTAGTGTGTAACCATGTTTGTATATCTCTGATATGTCAATTTCAGGTGGCCTGGTACAGGATATTTGCTAGACCATTTGTAGGCAGCAATGTCAAAGTTCGTCTCAATGACTACAACCTACCAGGAACAGGAGATGAGGTGAGTATAATTAAATTACTGAAATTAACTTAATCTTTGCTTAATGAACTTTTTGTTTTCAGCATTCTTTCAAGAGTAATATCTTTGTCTTCATACCCAGACAAGGTATTAATATTCCAATTTATTATTACTATTTTTTTTTTGTCAGGTACCAGCGTATGACTGCGAGTTGACGGTCTCCGGGCTAACTACCAACGATCGTTACGTGTTTGCTGTCGCGGCTTACACTGCTACTGGTGAACTGATAGGTAGCGCTGTAGGAGATACCAGTAAACCTATCCTAGCATCCCATCCGTTACCTATCCTGATGTCCTGGGCATTTCTTAGTCAGGTGAGAGAGAAATTTGTTGGATGGCCTCATTCAAGAATTTCAGGTCATCACAGTAATGTGACCAGGTCATGGTGTTTGATGGTGTGTCTAATTGTCTTACATGAGCACAAACAAAGTTATCCTTCCAAGCAGTGGGCAAAAAAAATACCATCATGTTATCAGTAAACCACTCTCTGTCAATCTTTTCTAGAGAATATAAAATTTAAAAAAGCCAGTTTTCTTTGTAATGGGCAGACTTGTTTCAATACATCTGTTAAGATGGTAACATGTCAAATGGGAACTGAAAATAATTCTTAGAAGTTTCAAAATTGAATAACAAATTTCAAGAAGAGAAAGTTTGAAAAATTACCAACCAGATATGAGAAATCATTATGTTAATGTAAAGAACTGTGTGATAAGCTCACTGCACAAGTATTTGTGTATTTCCTGTTGGATTTTACAGGCAGCTTATCAAGTCGGTTGTTACAGCATCGGTCTTCATGCCAGCACAGTTTTGTGGAATCACTTTGTGGCTGATCTTCCCCCTCCTAAATCTGACATACAGAAGCTTACGGCCAAAGAAGATTACAAGCTGGCCCTGAAACGGTGAGTTTATGAGTGAAAACTTTATTGGCATTGAATGAGGGCAGTTTTTAACCTGGTTGTTAGATCATAATTTGTAACTAACTATCTTGTCACAGGGCCAATATTACCCTTTTGAGGATTTTCAGTGGATTATCCATTTTATTATTTCAGCAATGAGAGCCTCAAACAACATTTGAAACCCTCTACGAATGTCAGGATCTACCAATGGACAACCTTCTTGTCAAAAATTAACCCTTTTGAATATGTAATATAACTTAAAATAAACCTCTCTATGTGATGGGAATCACAAAATGTATTATAAAGTTTATAAAGAAGAGTTAGTTCATGAAGATAGTGTTTCATGAAGACAAGAATACTTCAAAATGTTTATTTTGTTTCTCCTTTTACACCATTACAGTCTCAACCCAGACACTGCTAGTGTTGCCTCTCCTCTCCTCCTAAGGATGTTTCTGAGCAGTATCTTCATCAATGTAGATGTCAGCATCAGAGAGGGCAGTATTTTCTGCAATAAACTTTGCGATGAGGGACCTTACTACAGCGGCCAGGTAAACTTTAAACTTTCGCTGCTATGAAGTCGTGAATTATTTTCTTATAAATATATGACAGTTCGAGCAACCTTGAGATCATTATCATCATGACTCGCAAAGTAAAACAGAACCTTAAATAAGAGACTAAGTTTTTTTTTAATCTTGAAATCTGTGTAAAATCAATGGAAAGTACATTTACTGGTAAAGATGACTCTTAACCTTGTTAGAATTTTACTTAAGGTTATCCTCTTTTTATTTTTTTTTTAAATTCAGAGTAATTTATATGACAGCCTTTGAAGTAAGCAGGCTTCAGGACATACAGAAAAAAACAGATATTACTGCATAATAATAATAATATAACAATTATTGCAATAATATCACATTGCAATGTACCTTCTTGTTTGATTTGTATCTTGCCTTGCGTAACCATTTGTTTTGTATCACACTGTCCCATGCTCTACCACACTGTATTGTACTGTACCCTACCATTGCATACCATTTAATTAGCATGTACTTACTGTACTGTACTGCATACCATCATAGCCTGTGCCTGCAGTATATGTAGTAACCTCCTTTTGCTGTGTATCCTGTCCTCATTTACTGTTTAGATTCAGCGTCTCGGGGAGTGCGAGAGGATGCTAGTGGCCCTGGAGTTAGCTGGATGGTTGAACGAGAGTAACCTGGCTTTACAGGCTGTGGTTCAGTGTTATGGTCTCCTGGCTCCATTGATATACTACAAGATACCATCTGCTCCTGTTGTACAGGTAATCTGTAACAATAGGGTTGTCTGTTTCATCATGTTACAATTAACTTGTCATCGGATAAAGGAGTAGGTAATCGGAGCATGCTACAAGAACAGTAACAACCTTGCTGCTAAGAACTCCAGACTGAGGGACTATTTGGTTGAGAATATTTTGTCTATTTTTAACCTGCCCTAAAGGATCTACTGTAGTATGTGACATATCTCTTTTCTCTGACATATCAGTTCATCTTCTTTTCTAATATCTTGCACACTACTAAGTGTGTTCTTTTTTTTGTATTTATGTGTTTATAACCTTACCAACAGTTTTACAATCAATTTTTGATCAAGAAATTTGTGACTTAATCATGGCATTAATTTTGTTGTCATTCCTTTCTTCCTGTCCACAGATCTTGATAAGATGCTACGCTGTGTTACAGGAGACGCCCGTCAACCTTCGACAACGCAGACAACAGGCAACCACTGACAGCTTACATCACATGTTGGCTTCCATCACATTCTACTTAGCTAAGGTACTGAGAGTCTGGAAGCAGCGTAACCTTAGCAACCACATCAGTGACTCTGGGAAGAAGATGCTAGCCATAGAAAAGGTATTCAAGACGACTGCACCTATGAAAGACAGCTTGTCTTCTTAAACTTCTGTCATATTACACATTGAAATGTTATATTGTCAATTTTTTAGCACTCATTTTTAACTAATGCGAAAAGAAAGTACTGACTAGCATTGGGTCATGCCTAATAAAGATGAGAGTGGGTTTTGCACGAGCTTCTCAGTAAATGGCCTTTACAAGTTTGTGAATTGATACAAAATAGCAATGAAGCATAGTTATATGCCAGCTGCTAGTAATAAAAATTACAACTGTGTTAGTTAGCTGGTTGCCTTTGCAGTGCACCTTGTACCAACAAGTATCCTTGAATAGAAACTATATTTCAGCTCTTGTTGCATATTACTACTTTCACAACTGATTTTTAAAAATGTTGCAAAAATGTGGTATTTGCTTTGAAACTCACCATGAATAGTTAGCCCAGACCTACTACACTGTGTTTATCAGTTGTGCTTAGCCTGGCTTTAGTTGCACATACCTGTATATATCATGGCTGACATCAGCACTTTCATGAACTGTTGGGAATGAGAACCAACTAATTTAAACTTGTATGGACATTGCACAGACCTTTACACTAATAATTTAATGGGAGCATGCTGTGTGAACGATAATTAAAAGTATTAAATACAACCAGCTACTTCACTTCATTCAGATATAAACATAGAACAACCATTCTTACTCCATAGGAAGTGGACAAATCCAAGACCGATCCAGAGGTCATCGACGATGTAGATTCTAGTCTACCGATAGGCCAGGCAGGTCTCCAGGCCAACAGACGTAAACGAACCAAGCGACCAGGCCAGCAGAATGTGAACTTGGAAGGTACTCAGAATGAAGAACTGAGAGCCCTGGAAGCCCACATCTTGAAACTTTCAAAACTAGGTAAGCTTCACTCCGGACCCTGGAAGCATTTAATTAAACAAAAGCCTCCAGCGGAAGTAATGAATTTATGTCGGAGTATTGCTGCAACGTTAAAGAGGGGTTGCCAAGTTACTGACTCAACATGTGGGCTGACAGTAACAAGACATGTTTGTTGGTGATTTGGAAAATGGGTAAACTGGTGTATAGAAAGTCATCTGTAATCCTCTTGTCCTCATTTCCCTTCCTCCAACCCAACCACCATCTTCTCCCTACAAAAAAAGAAGAAAAAGAAGCAAATAAACAGGGAGGTTTAAAGTATCTATGTCCTGCTTAAAGTATTTTGCTTTTAATTAAGGCTGTCCAGAATATTCCAGGTGTTGAGGGTGTTCAAATAAAATGCCTATATGTTTCCATATGGAAACATACTCTGAAGTTACTATTTTCAAGAAATTAAAAATGTTAACCTTCACTTACCCCTTAGATGACCTTAATAATGATATATGCACCCTTTATAGCTGTCAGTACGTCTTTGTTTTACGTACTGATCTCTGATTGGTCAACATCTTGTTTGTATCATTGACAGCTCACAACACAGAGGAGCTGACCGGCTCAGAGGATCCCAACATCCTGCATGCATTCATCGCCACACTGCCCAGTAGATACGCATACAAAGAAGGTAGGTACTACACTCACATAGAACCAGTACTGTACTTGCTACTAAAGACATATGTATCCTACCCAGGTTTAATTGAATGGATGAACCAGGGCCTCTCTTTCTCTTCCTGTCAGAGTATATTGTAGGAGGGTAGACTAGTCATTCCTGTCAATCTGATTACAATATTTTAGATTGCTATTTGATTAAATTTCAGCTGTTTTATGAAACAAAGGAAAGAGCAATAAAGTAGTGTTGTTGCTAGAATGGGATGTGGTCTACCGAGAGAATTAATTATTATTATTATGATTACTATGTATTTGATAGAGCGCTCTACAAAAGATCACAGCGCTTTACAGAAACAAATATAAACTACACAATAGAAACAAACACCAATCCTAAACACAAGAAAAAATACAAACATTACTGCGCAGTAAATAAATATGTTTTCATGAGACCTTTGAAGACCAAGACGGAAACCGCCACACGAATAACCACAGGCAGCTGGTTCCAGAGACAGGGGCCAATAACTTGAAAAGATTTATCACCAGTTTTACGCTTTGAGCGTGCAATCGTGAGTCTGGTGGTATCAGATGAGGAGCGGAGTCTACGTCTCAAACCATCAACAATACTTAGAGGAGCATGATACAAAGAAAGAAATTCAATCAGATAGCTGGGAGCCTCACCATGCAGAGATTAAAAAACATACAAAAGGATTTTCAGACAAAAGGATAATCAGACATAGGTTGGGGTATCAAACTCTTTGAAACATTTCTTCTTCTAGTTTTTTTGTAGTAGGATATTCAGATAAATCAGAAGCTTACATGCTGAATGACTGGGGTAGGGACACCAGGTTGTCATCATTTCTTGCCAGAAAGTGAGAAGAAAGGAAATTTAATAGAAATGTGATTTGTTAAATATGTATGAATTACAGGACATTGGAAACTAATGCACACACATTGTCTCTAGTTGATTTTCTCTGTGAAATTATGTTTCCTTGATGGGGCAGAAAAGTTATACTTTTCAGAAGTTGTGTGTTTGTGTACACTTTAATTCTCTATCTCTCTCTTTCCTGTATTGATAGTTGTGAAGTTCCGGAGACGTGCACGATATCTTGAATTCTTTGTCCAGGTCGTTCAGAAGGCCCTCAGTGAAGGACTGGTGGATATCGCTACTGAATGGTGTGAAGAGACCATCCACTGGTTAATCAGGTATATCTTCTTGAAAACTAGTAGCAGTAGTATTACTGGTCAATGGGTTCCCATAGATAAGATTCTCACAAGAATAAATAAATCTGTCATATTGTGGTAGCTGAAATGGTTTTATGATTTGCTGTGGTCTTTTGCAAAAAAATACTTCTCATGAAGCTATCATGGAATTGCGTGTAAAAGGAAAGATGTTATTGGCTGGAGTGAGTTTCAGACCAGTGACAAACTTGTTCCCAGTCAGTTTTAACATTTAATTTACTAAAAGATTTGATAAGAGGATTACCTGTAACTGTTTCCTTGACATTGCAGGAGGAATGAACAGCTTTCTGCCATCAAGGCCACAATCAACAAGCAAGCTGGAGGGCTGACCTTGGCCGGCGATGACACCAAGAAATACGCTGCCGCTGTGGTGGAATTTTCAAAGGTAACAAGTTCTATATTACCAAACCCTTTATATCATCACACCATGTCTTTATTTGGAGGAGGGGAGGGGGGGGGGGTAACTGTAAACAGTTTTCGGTTGCAAAGTGTCAAGTGATAAAGTATTGACCAATGCTGTCAGACCAATTGGTATTGTGGCATTATTTATTTTGCATTTTCTTTCCCATCAGAAGAATTTTTTTTGTTTAATTATCTGCCAACATTGTACTGCCTTTGTGGGTTTATATGAGTTTGCTTAAAGAAGGTACACCACAAAGGGGTTTCCAGGGTGCACGATTATTGTCAGATGGATGTTTAGACTGTTGTAACTTCTATGTAACTTTGATCTCGACTATTTCTTTCAATAAAGTGTATAATAGATATTTCACGGTAAATGGGATAGTTTCGTTCCATTCTTACAACTCCTAGTTAAGCTAATGATAGTATATTTGTTTTTTTGTGGGTTTTAAGAGAACACTTTTATACATATCAGGCAAGTGTGTCTTTCTCTTTCCTTAGCAGAATAAACCAGAGCCAACCAAGGCAGCGACTGAAACCGCCAAGCCCAGTCCCAGGAGAAGGAAGAAGAAACTTCAGCTTCTGGTCCATCTCCGTACCAATCTGAACATGAGCGATTCAGCCCTGGCTGCTCAAGAGGCCAAGGAGATGATGGTAAGATGATGATAAAGTAGTTGTTTATGTTCAATAAGTCATTTCATTGAATCTTAACTGTGCATGGACGTGAAGTGATGCATACACAAGCACGTAATGTCTTTGCATCATTTAAGCCAACAGATGAAAGGATTTAAAGCTCTAAATTCCATTTTTTTTTTCTTTTTTTTTTTTCTTTTGTGAATGATTTCCTTGATATCTTGTTATAATTTCATGTTATAATTTCATTAAAATAGCTTTATTTCCATTTTTCCGTTTTTTTCTACATTTTCATGAATGAGAGGTTATAAACTTCTTAACACTACAAGGTATTAGCAACTTCTTTTACAAATTCTCACCAACAATTTCACTTTTACTCAGGCATAGTTACTGTTATATAATTGCCTTTTTTGGTTGTAACAATATACTCAGGATTTCTTCTCTTGTATATTTCAACAGGCATTTGAAAAACTGGAAGTCTTCTTCGGAGAATTTTACCGAACCCAGCGACGCAAGCAAAGACTGAGGAAGATTTGCTCGGATGAAATGCCATGGAGATCACATGTATGCTACGATCATTTAAATCTGGATTGGAGAAAAAAAACATATATATGTGTCACAAAAGAGACTCCTTTGCCACTTCATACAGTATTAATACCAAGCTAAACTAAACTTTAAGCAATGACAGCCTGCTAACACTTCAGAGCAATAGAGAACATTGCTTAAATGGAATTCAAGCTCTAACAAGACTCTCGGTAAAATGCTGATATTTTCCATTAATTACGATATCTGCCATATGATCGTCACCAATCTTTAGTTAGTCAGTTATATTCTACTCTCAACACCTTACTTTACTATCTGCAAACATTCCGTCAATCTATTAATTTTATATTTTTCGGGGATATCTTTGCAGATGAACGTCCTCCAGGGTCTGTGCCACTTTGCACAGTTCTTGGGCAAGATTGAGAAACGAAACAAGCTGCTGGGACCTACTGCAGGAGATATATACAGGTGAGAACTCTACTATAAACTTATCTGGTAAACGATTAGAAAAGTCTACCGATGATGGTGCTGTTCCCCCATTTAATTTCTCCATTGACTTTACTCAACTTTAATGTCCTTTACAGCATTGTAGAAGTATTTGTCAGTTACATGCTACCAATTGCTGGATAACTGACATGTTGACCATTCATGATCAAATTGTTTTTCTTTATGATGATAAGAGCAATGAGTTGTCAAAGAGTTGGGAAGAGATTCCAAATTGTTTTACAAATGATGGCAGATGAGATATTCTTCCGTTGATGCTCAAAGGCATATCATGGTTTGTATTTGCTACAGCATCTGACTTTTTCCATCACTGAAAATTCAATTCATTTACTTCAACATCCATGTGTGGACTACTAACCTCATTTGGTGATGCATCAACAAGCTATCCCCAATACTATACACCCTTGATACTATATCCTGAGGCAGAACACTTTGGTGGATTATTAATTATCTGTTTTTCATCTCACTTAGATCTTCTTACCTGGACAATGACTGGTTCACCTTCGACACTGTTGGTACTCTGTTGGTAGGGTGGGATGGCGGGCCATCTAGGTCCCCTACCCGGCACGGAGATAACGGACACGTCCAGAACGATCCAATCATAGCTCAGTTACAGCAGCTGGATGCAGATGACGTTGGTAAGGCTGTCACCACGGCGATAGAAGTGGCTGCTCTGGCCACAGTCGGTAAGTTAGCTTGGAGTGGAAGATGTGGCCATATGACTAATGTACTTAAAGCCTTTTAATTGCTAACAGGAAACAATATATTCTCTTGGATTTAGCAGCTTCACAGACAGCTGCCCCATAATGTCTTAGAAATCTGAACCTGACTAGTTTTACAAATGGAAAGTAAGTCGTGGCAGTTTTCCATGGACACCTTAACCTTACAGTTAATTCCATAATATGGCACTGTGTCATACAGTAGAGCTGCAGATGCAGTACCTTGAAGGTTTGAAACAGTGTTGGACTGCTATGAACCAACTCTGTGAGACCATTAATACTGGCCAGCCTTTGATTCATCATAATAATAATAATAATAATACACAGTTCTTATAAGGCGCAAATATACACTAAAGTCTCTATGCGCTGAAAGTCTTTATGCGCTGACAAACATTTCTATTCAAGAGGGGTCTTGTTTCCTATTGGCAGGTGAGCCAGTTGTACGTGTCCCCCCGCCACCAGATGACAAGGTATCAGATACATTACAGACCTACCATTCCAGTGAAAGTGATAAAGATGCCAAAGGAGGAGGAGGTGGACAGATGCAACCTCCTCACGATATCAGCGGTCTGTCATCTCAGGCTACCCTGGAGAGTCTCTCAAAGAGCTTCAGCTATCTGAAGAAAGCTGTGGTAATTCAACTTTCATTTCTTGTCCCAATAAGCTCAGCATATTTGTCCTTAAAGTGTCTAATAGTGGTTCTTATATGAATAGCTTGCAAGTTTACCAAAAGAGAGAAAGCGGAGAGATATATGTGATAATTTGTGTCATCCATAGGCATCTGGTTGCATTTCATGTACAAAATTTCATATCTATGTTGTCCCTGGAGTAGTTGCATTGTTCTCAAGGCACACCCATGAAGTATAACTTCCAGAGGGGTGCAATTATCCATACCTGTCATTGTCAGTAACAACTTGAGCCCCAATTCTTATATTTAAAGTAGGTTAAACCAGATATATCCATCTGCAATATGAGAGTTTTGCAAGCCTAGGCTTAGAGTTTGTATTTTTATTGAAAACTCAGTATTTCTTATCATCTGTTGTGATATATCCCAAACACATAACCCAACAGGCACATTTGATTGACAGAAGGATTTTTCATTGCAGTCAACAAAGTCTAAATGTGAAGGCTTAGCCTAGGTCCTCCATTCTTCACACTATCTAGTGTGCCTATAGGTCTAGCTCAATTAGTTTTATATGAAACTGGTAGCTTGGCTGAAGTTGCCATATTTATCAAGCGATAGGAGTTTTCCCCAGGCTGAGTGAAATGCTTGATGTACGTGATTGGTAAAGAAACAGTTAGGTATCTGAGTGGAATAACTCTGGTGAAAAGTACACTGGAATATTTTAGAAATGAAATTCAACCTGCAGCTTCAATATCATCTCAGGTAAACATCTCTCGGTATTATCATATCAGAAAAGTTGAACATATGAGGCAATGCAACTATGTTTTGAAGGATGTCCATATCAAATTTTGATTTGTTTATTTTCATGATGTTAGAAATTTCTGCAAACGTGCACACAAAATAAAAAGATAAATTAATTTTGTGTAATAAAGAAACATAACGAGAGAAACCTTGAAATACTAGTTAATTAAAATTAATCGGTAAGGATATTAAAATTATATTAAACTTGAAAACACCGACTTTCTTTTGGATCCAAAGAAGTTAGATTCTAGTACCAACATGTTGTACCAACTATGTACCACTATTAGTTGGTATCACCATCAACCTATTCCAAAATATCGACCATATTTTTTAATATTTGTAGCTAATTAGCTCTCGTTAATTTATATTTCATGTTTACTCGTTCTTTCGTGGCTAGGTCTTGGCTCACCGAGGAGGGCATTGGAACCTTCTTCAGAATGCCTGCAGAGCCATGTGGAATTGTGCTCACACTGCACTGTTACACTGTTTCTCAGAGGGGTTCAGCAACACCCTGGTCTCTGTCGATGCCCTCCGGGGTATCGTCTGGAAGCCATTTTACCTGGCTGTGGATTGTCTCTTGGATATGATGATAAGATTGCAGACTGATAAAGAAAAAGACAAGGTTGGTGTCATTTTGTAAAGTGTTGTGTCACTTTGTGTCACAAAGAGTATATGTCACTAGAGTTGGTAATAAGTCACTTTATTGTATAGTCAAGTCACTAATCATGATTTTCCTGAATAGAGTCCCTGTATATTACCTCTATGGGTTGAAACAATCACTAACTTCTTCCAGTCACTTGAGTTTTGAAATTTAGTGATCCAAGTCGTGACCCTTTACAGCACTGTTATGTGACACATGTGTTATGCCGCCTAGCATTATTAAATTTGGTTGGCAAGATTTCATGATAAATGATTAAATGTTTGAATATCCCAATTTTGCAATAAATTCAATATTGATATGATATGACCCCTAGTTACACAGTCTGCACTGTGGCTTTTAAATGGTATCCCCCCCTCCCCCCCCCCCTTTTTCTTGCAAAGAATGATTAATGAGGGTAAAGCTACCAAACTAAGGCTTCAAAAACTTAGTATAGTGTAGGACTTTTATTTCTGAGGTCTCTGGTGGAACTATTTCTTTGCTCTTTCAAATTTCATATTTTAACCAACGTTTCTACATGCAGACAAAGAAAGGCCTCTCGAAAGAAGGTGGTCCACGCCAGGCTTGGGTTGGCGACGTTTCCAATGAGAAAGGTGGCGCTAGCCTCAAATTTGAGCCGCTGTGTGATGATGTAAGCTTCATCGATTCTCGTTGGTCACGTCGGCTTGTGGTGCGCGTCATGGAAATGTTGTATTATGAACAGCAGTGGGAACGACTGGCAGATGTAGCTATGAAATTCAACATGTTGACAAAGTGAGTGAACCATCAAATAAACAAGCTTGTAACAATATTTGTAATGTAAATTAGGAAAACATTAAAAGCAATTCTTTTGCATCCATTTCTACTATAATTAAACTAAGTTTGTTCTGTAATGCAAGTACATGACCGCAAAATTTGTTGTTAGTTTTTTGCATTAACATTAAAACACTCTTTAACACTGCGAACCAAGTATCAACACTAAGTCTTCAACACTCTTAGAGTAGATGTACCTAGGCATGGCCTAATTTGCATATAAATCTCTAGGCTGATGATGTAATTGTCACAAAGTGATATCAATGTTTAATTGCAAGCTGATTTCAGAAGTTTGTGCTGTAGGAATATCTTGCTGTGTAACGATGCACTAGTGTGGTATTTTGTCATTGAATGGCCAGATGACAGGTGGGGGGGGGGGTTGTATAGGACCTATCAGGAAACCAACCTTTAAAGAGAACTCAAAAACAGATGCACAGAACTAATTAGTAGTAAGATACAAATTTGAAATGGCTGTAGGTGTGCTGTCAATATCAGCTGTCAAGAAAGATCTTCCCTTTCGAAGCTTTCCTATCTATCACTGGATGTTTTTAAGTTAATCTTCATAGCATGAATTTGGATAATCTTAAGTTGCTGAGAACCATAAACAATAGAACTATAAAAGTTGTACCTGACACCTTTCCTAATGATATTTTCCCCCTTTTATCTTCCCCCTCCCATCACCTCCCACTTCAACCCCCATCTGTCCCCCCATTCAGTGAGAGATATTCAGAGCATCTAAGCCCAGTCTTAGTTCAAGCCCAGAGGAAATTGGTATCAAGGGTACATGCCTACGGTGGCCCACCCCCAAAGCAACCTCACTTCCGCATCTCGGCGAGAGCCAACGGTGGAGAGTCCATCACTGCGGAGAATTACATGTTCAAGCAGCTGAGAGTGGAAGTGAACACTGCCATGTTACCGCCTATAGAGACTGGAGGAAGAATTGATCCAGAGGGGCACAATGTATATGAAGGTAAGAAACATTTCATTAACTTTGTCTATGCCAATTTATCGACTTCATTCATGTATTCACCTCATTCTCACATTCACCTCATCCACCCCATCCATGTTGTATGCTTCATTTAATCCATCCACTACTACTAAGGAAGTCACATCATCTCTTAATTCATCTGTTTCATGTTACTCCTTCCATGTGTTCACTCTATTTACCTCATTTCACTTCATTCACTTATTAAATACTCCATCCACTTTGTTCACTTCTTCCACTCCATGTGTGTTGTTCACTTCATCACTTCATATGTACTTTGTGCACTTCATTCTTTCATCTTCTCAATCAATGTCATTCACCATTAGTTACCTCATTATTCACTTAATTACTTCGTCCACTTTCTTCATTTCTAAACCATCCTGGTTGATCACCTCCTGACTTTGTTCACTTTATCTACTTCAATTTCATACATATTTGAATATAATGTTTCAAATTTGTAAGGAAAGTAATATAATGTATGCATGTATATTTATGCTATGCATTATAATGAGAAAGTACAATGAATGAGACCATGGAATAAATATTGTCTACTTCTGTTGAACATCCTATTTCATGGATTAGAATAAATCATTCTTTGCATGAAATGTTGTTATCAAAACATAAATTATACTTGAATCCCAATTGTTCTTCAACTTCCATGTTGTTTTTTTTGCTTGTGGTTTTAGGTGCCTCAGATGCATTCAAGTTGGTATCTGTGCCTTTAAATATCAAAGGCAGTCTCTCATCCTTCAGGGAGGTGCTGGACCAATCCAGCTACACCTCAAGAGCCCTACAACACAGCAGGAAACTCTTGATCTTGTACCTGGCCTCTCAGCAAAATGGTAAGATGCAAATTTATCCTCTCTCTCCACTCCTTCTGAATCTTCGGCCAAACTCTGCCCGGCTCCACTTGACTTTCATGAACTAGTTTTTAATTTTGTGAAGATCCACAGTCTTACTTCTGATCACTGCACACTATTTTCCACATAACTATCGTTGAGTTAAGTTGAGTTGCATTCAGTCGGGTAGAGTGTGGCCAGCCAATGACAAAACCGTAAGCTAAAAGGATCATGCCACTTCTTTTGTATAAAGTAATATATATGTAAGTGGTAGTAGTAGTCAATTTTCAAATCATGCTTTTTTGTAATGCCTGTAGCCAGCTTCATGAGTCCAACCGTGTAAAGACATGTTCTGTCTCACGTCAGATGTGTGTCTTTTTGCTTACAGTTAACAGCTGCTTGTGGCAGTCTCGATAGTTTCCATGTATTCATTGAACCAAGTGGTCTCTTAAATACAATTCAATATTGTCCTATGGCTTATTTTGTTTTGCAGCATCTACATCAACTGTTAGCTTTCAAAGCACTCACAGTCACGTAGGCTTCTCTGAGACGGACGACAACCCTCAGATGCCAACCCCACCAGACCTGACCAAGGCAGAATTTAGAACCATTCAAGAAATACAGACACCTGCATTACCAAAATCACAGCTCGGAGTAGTCCTTTCATCTTATGACAAAACAATCGGTAAAGTTTGATTCATCAATATCTGTACAGATGTTCAAAATAATTCCTCATGCCTTCAAATTAAAAAAAAAGAGGAATAGTTAACAATTGTGACAGTCACGATACAAACTCATATTGGCCTGTACTGGCACAAGCGACAAAAATACAGCTTGTTTACAGTATGCAGTGCTTCAGTGCTGCAAGTTCAAGCACTGCAAGTATACCTTAAGCTTAAAATCTAAGCTATTCATTTAACCTTAATCAAATGAGTAAGAAGAAAAATATTGACAAATGTACTAGGCTGCTGAACAAGAGCTTGAGTTTACCTATGTCTGCAGATAATAAAGAAATAAAGATCTTTAAAGTTTCAAGCAGTATTGTTTCATACCATTGCAGCTAAAAGTGCTTTTCATCTAAACTAATAAAAAAAACTGGCCTGTTTGTTCACAGATTTATAGATGCTAAAATCTTCCATCGGTAGGGTTTAACCTTCTCAGGATTTATAACTCTAGTTTTCATTTTTTGTGATGAAGTTTCGGTGGGCTAAAGTAACAGTATAATTCTTTGGTGCCAAAAGATTTACCCACCATCAATGAGGGTGACGACAGACCATTAAAGAGTACTCAATGAGGCATAGATGCTATAAGGGTGCTATGAAATGGGTATAAAACTTTATTATTAAAAAGTTATTGATCAGATTGGTTGGTGGTACCTGCCCCCATTTTCAAGATCTGCATTTAGATCTATAGAATTTGGAAGCTATTAACTATGTTTCTAATTAACCATGTATTAAACGTGGGTGGCTTAATAGTGAAATTGTATTTGCTAATGCACCTTGACACCTAATGGTACAACTCCCCTGTTATGTAATTTAAGGTTTTATGTTACATTGTTGTACTTGTCATTTTGTGTTACAGAAATACTGTTAGGTCGTAAGCAGAACAGTCTGGCTGCTCAAGCTATGCATGAACTGGGCAACATACATTATCACTCTGGCAACATCAGGTAAGTTTGAAATAAAACTGATTCTGTGAGCTTTCATTCATTCTATACTGGCTGCATCTTCTTCAACTCACTGGTTACTCTCAACTTGCAAAAAACATGTATAAGTGTGCTTTGACAGGTTTACTCTCTTTGTGTTTTCTTGCTTTGGTAGGGTGGCCTTCAGATGGTGGTCAGAGGCCCTAGATCTCATCATGAACACAGAGGACACCCTTCATACCTGGAGAGAGCTAGTCAAGGGGAAGAAACAAAATGACATCAGTACATTCTTCATGAAGAAATGTGGAATATGGGGATGCATTCTGGGAGCTGTCCTTGCTACAAAGATTGCACAGTAAGTCAACAAATTATGTAATGGCATTCAAACCAATGAAATCTAGCATCTGGGAAGTTGTGGATCCAGTCCATGTTCAGACAAAGTGAAGTAGAGGTTTCATCAGGCAGCCATCAAAAGGTTTGCTTCTGAAATGTCTTCCAAATTTTAACAATAACTACAAAGTGAGCAACACCTGTGTTGTTGGGTATTGTCAAGCATCAACTAATACTTTAAGTTCATTTTATACACCATTCATCTTGGTTTTCACTTAAGCCACTTTTTCTTTCTTGTTTGATAGGTATGTGTTGACCTCTGACCTTGGTCTGAGACTAGACAGCTGTTTCCTTGCTGCTTACCTCTTCAAGGCCCTCTTTCGGACCACCCTTCCCCACCCTACTGCAGACAGAGACTATGCGCTCTATGACATTGGGGAAGGTTGCGAGGTACAATACCTGGTTCCCGGGATGGACCTCCTGTCCGATAAGTTCAGATGTGATGGAAGAACCCTGGTTGCAGCTCTGCGATGGGTTACAGAGGAACTGTCTAGAGGAAGACATAATCTCATGGTAACTTCTCTTTCCCTCTGCCTCCCTCTCTCCTCCTATACCCTCCTTACCCATTCCGTCTTCTTCAGATAAAGAATAAAAAATTAAATTGTCTCCATTTGGTCGCCAATAAATCCAAAGTCAGTCAATTTGTTTCTTCAGTTTCACATGCAGGTGTGATTCAAAAAGAATAAACAAGAGGGAAATTGTTGGAAAGTTATTTCCTCAACAATAAACCCAAAAAAAAGATCCTAATAGACTTTATGTTATTTGATTTGATTTATTTTACAATTATTACTGTTATAAAGAGATGAATAGTTTGTTTAATACCAACTTTATCTATCTTCAACATTTTTACGCAAATAGATTATGAGTTATAATTCTCATTATTTTTTATTTTCTCTTCTGCATTAATCAGGTGCTGCCATTGTTAACCCTGTATCAGTACCTGACTACATACGTCTGTCGAGATTTACAGAGAGCGGTAGATGGCCGAATACTCAAGGTAAGAATTGCCTTCCTTTGCAGAATTTATTAAAAAGACACATTCACGTTAAGATATCGTAAACGATAACAGGTGATCAGAGTCTGTATGTCAGAGCAAGTCGTCTTTCATCGAACATTTTAGACCCAGTGCTTACATCTCTCTATGGTTTTTGACAAAGTGCATGAGTTTTTTAGTTATATTATTCTTATCTATTTCTATATTGTCATATCTTTTGATGTATCTTTATTTGATTTTTGCAGGTTCGGATATTGACGGACCTGGGTCTGTACAGTGAAGCTTTCACGGTTTTGTCCAGGTTACTGCATGGAGAGAGACTTCCACAGACTGCTGATAACAACTTCAGACAAGTGGAGTCCAAAATGGTGAGTGTTTCATGTTATTAAGTTTGGGTGGAGAAGAAATTGGGGTTATAAAGTGTCTTGCTTTTGTGTAATGATGGGAATGGAATCATCCATAAAAACTCTTGTGTATTTGAAGAACCTGGAAGTGATGGAAAGAAAAGAATCTACAATGAATACTGAACAAGAAGATGATAACTTTTGCATTTAGAGTATGTTGTTTAACTAGTGAAGATAATCTCCAAAGGACATTGAACCTTTTGTTTTAAAGTGTAACATTAAAAACACATCTGACGACATCAGTTCTAGTAATATGATCCCAGCAAGTATTGTGAGAATATTATTTTTATGAGTATCAAGAAAGGAAAGATGAAAGCCTTTTGTATTATATTCCTGGCATAAGTGATCTCTCTGGAAAGTATTGGTAAACTTGAAGCAACCATTCATGGATACCAGCAACATTTAAACCAGGGCTGTAATGAACCAATGGCAATGATAGCAAATTGTAATTGGTGCCACTAAAGATAACCCTTTACCCCAACCCCAACGAATGCTTGTAACCCCTGAGTTACTCAAGTTGTTGTAGCGGCCCTCATATATCACTTTGTTCATTTTACCTCAGTATCAAACCATCGGGGGTCCTGTGTTTAGTCATTTCTTTACCTGCTTCTCTCACTTTCTGAACAATGCCTCTGTACACTTTTGAAATTGCCGAATTGGAGTCATTGTGACAACTGGAATAGTGCCCTTGCATAAGCTGAAAAAAAATGGTGTGGTGCTGTGCCATATTAATGGACTTGAAGACAGTTTCTAAGTTGCCTTAAAAATTTGCCTTGCCCCTCTCTATTATTAATTTTAGCCCTGACTTAAATGATTGGTTTCAAATAGCAGTCTGGAATGTCTTCCTACCATGGTAATCCTGTCAGATATTTTTCATACCAAAACCATGTTTTCCTGAAGGTAAGAATTACAACACTGATACTAGTTCACCTCTTGTCTCGTTTCTCCCCCAACAGCCTACTCAGAAATTCAACACAAGCAAGCCGCTATTGGAACCCATCAACTTAAAGGTAAGTGCAAAGTAAATAGAACCTACTGACAGTGGACATCACCAGTGAATCTGGCAGGCAGTGGGCTAGCCTTATTTTCAATATTGTAAAAAATCAAACAATAAGCTTAATAAATTAATAACTATGCTCTTTTTGATTTACTAACATTTTCCTTTAATGATCTTCTTTGCTGATTTCTAATTTATATTGAATAAGACCTGGGAGTGATCCCTGTGGTACTGTGGCTACTGACCCCCCCCCCCCACCCTCCCCTCCCAATCTCCTTTGCAGAGTGGGAGCCGTCAATGTTGGGATGGCTAGCTCTGTTGGTAAAGTTGCTGGTCGCTGGTTTGAAATGCACTTTAGCTGACAATCCCTTCCTTCTTTCCAACAAAGAGCTTTCTTCAGTTTAAGGTAGTTGTGGTATAAATGAAATAAGTTCATAATAGATGTCCTTTATCCAAAAAGTGTTGAACTTGTTTGTACATGAAGCATTGCCAAGAATAGTAGACTACTTGTGTGACTCTTTCCATATTAAAGTGTGTTTATCAATGTGCTTCTCTAAATTGATTAAAAACTTGAATTCCCAATTTGGTTGACCATTGGCATATCAGGGAAGATTGCAACTAGCCATACACTATAAAGAGATAGAGATTGAAGTCAAGTGCTGCTAAACACAGGAAAGAAACCTGATATGGTAGCTGATGATATGTGATATGATATAGTGGAAGGTGGGGGGGGGGGGTGGTTGGTTCTACATACCAGAAGGGTATGGAAGTTTCATTTTCATTGCCTGAACTAGATTTTGCAACTGTGAGGGTGAGTGGTGCAAGAGTATAGTAAATTGCTCCACAAGAGAATGGTTACCCATAGCATATCAATGCCCTGCATAATAATCTATGTTAGTGCTACCAGAAGTAAACTGTATGTCTGTTGAATTTTTCATTCTGTGGTTAAAGGAAAAATGGAAAAATGACTGATTATTGGAAAATAATGCCTAAAATATTAATCACTCAGAATTGTACAATTATTATACTGCTATAGCTTTTCACTGATTGAAATATATTATTTATACTCTTAGATGTTGGAATACCTTTTGGATAAAAGACTGTCCCCATCTTTGGGAACCCTCTATGGACCTCATCTAACCTGCCATCTGTCTCTGGTCCAGGCTCACTTGATGGTCTCATTGTCAGAGACCATCCATGCCTTACCTGACCAGGAGGATGTTAATTTGTGAGTATTTATACCAGCATATGCTATTTGACCAGTTCATCCCTTCCACCACCTCTACCTCAACACCATTGATTTCTATAGTCTACCTTACAAATGTTAACCCAGCTGAACCAGTACATCATTACCAAATATTCAGGTCTATAATTCAACTATTTTGTAAGATTCAGGTTCAGGAGTTGCTTAGCATTACGTGATAAGGTTTTGTTTATTTCTGTTAATAATGTATGATAATGATTATATAATTATACTGTTGTTTCAAAATAAGTAAAATCAAAAGAGACTGCAAAAAGCAGTATATGTACTTTATCTATAATACAAGTACAATATCAGTGCAGTATATGCAAAATCAAAAAACTCATGAGAGCTTTTTTTTTATGAAAAGCATTTTCTTTCACAGCAATGATTGAAACCTGATCAGTTATGACAAAGCAACAGTAAAGAAATTGCTGGTGCCATCGTAATTCTCGTTTGGTAAAAAAAAAAACACCAGTGTTGAAATTTTGTGAGGCTCACTTGCTTTAGCTGCTAAATATTCATTTGCCTGAAATTTCTTTTTGTTTTCTTTGTTGAATTTAGCACTCCACAAGCACCTCAGAGGAAGCCCCCTAGCCCCACATCAGTGAGTACACACAGTAGAGCTCCGACCTCTATCATATCCAAGAAGGACAAGCAGACGGCACCCAGAGTAACTCTGAGAGATTGCGTCGGTGAGTAATCATGCCGCAAGGGAAGGGTCTGAACATTAGAAAAGTCTGTAACATTACAACATTAGAAACATTGTAAACTAGTCTGAAACTGTATCTGGTATTGCAAATCAAAATGCTGTGCAAAATAAACCAAATTTTTACACAAATCTAAAAATGTGGAGAGATTCCTGCTTGACCCCTGAAAACAATTGGAAATTATTCTTTTATAAAGTAGGGCTTGATATTTGTGACAGCTTTGGAGTCCCCATGAAACTGGTGCATTCTTTCTTTGTCTACTAACGATGGCAATGTTGTATGAAAAATATCAATAGCAAAAGAAAAGTGTTTTGAGCACAACATCAAACTGCCTGTGAGGCATAATGATACTTCTTGAATTATGGGAGTGTATTTCTAACTGGTTTTCTATTTTACTGTATCAAATTTATTTGGATTCTTTCTTAAAAACTCAACTCGTATCGTAGATTGAAGCTTCATTTTTAGTTGAATTTGTCCACATTCTGTACCTTTCATACTTGACAGTTAGAGGAAATATCAGATCCCTTGAAACAAAATTCTTTTTTTTTAGTGCACAGTAGTCAGAACAAGAATGTTGCAATTGATAAATGTGATAAATAAACTTCAGATGTTTGCAGATGAGTCCTTACTCATTATATTTAATTTGTGGTGCACAAACTTTCTGTATTTAATTTGACAAACAGTAGTAGCAGCCAAGTAGTAGAGCTGTTAGTTCAAGTGAGTTGTATTTGAATAATTTGTAAATATGAAATGTCTTGGTCAGATAATGACAGAAATGTTACAACCCAACATGAAATTCTGCTTTAAGGGCTTTCTTCGTGTCTCTGTTTCCCACAAAGCATCCGATGATGAAGCATCACAAGAGAGCGTGGCCCTGACGGAGGATACCACCAAGAAGTTTACCGGAGGAAAGAAACCTCTGACCCTTGAAAGAATCAAGGTCAGGCTCCGACACATCAATGTCATGTTATTGCAAAGAAAAGAATACATTGGGAATATCCAATAGCTAAATGTGTCAGATGTATAAATTGATATTTCCGAGTGATTCATGTTATTCTCTGTTTAACTAACAGAGCATTACAATTTATTGAAAGTAACCAGGAGATCCAATCCTGTAATGGTATATTTAACTATTGCAGTCTAAGGACAAAACAAATCAACTGCAAGATTTCACACCACAATTATAGATCTATCTATGACAATGCAGGGTTATGTGTAAAATCCTATCTGAATTTGTACATTTGTTTATGATAGAGCAGGGGGCTATGTGGATCAAGTGGAATATCCAATCTGCATTTCCCAGTTGTTTTTCATTTCACATATGATTGGCAGATGCGCCCTGCAGTTCTGCATGATAGGGTGCTGTGTGGCACAGTTGGAGGATATGGTATACAATTGTACACTCATAACACCTAGATGATGGCAGACACAACAAGTCTCATCAATTCCATTGGATTATCAGTAATCTATTACAGTGTATTTGCTGTATGACACAATGTGAAGATCCAGTTGTGCTATTGCAACATGATAATGAATGTAACAGTCCAGCATGGGGTATGCTATGATTCATTGGTAGAACATTACCTGCAATGCAGACATACGGTAAAGCTTCTACTATATGTTTAATCAGTATCGAATTTTATCATGATTTGTTTTTTCCTATTTTAAGGGAGTGCTTCTAAAGTCTGCTGAAGACATGCTAAAGCTAATGGTGGAGGTCTTACAAGGCCAATGTAAGTCCAAGTTTTTCTCCTCTCTCTAGATGCTTGTGTAAATGGAAGGTCAAAATTTGAGAAACTTATTTGGCTTAGGTTCATAGGCGTAGGAGGCGGGGGGGCTGGGGGGGCTGCAGCCACCCCCAACCAAACTTTTTTGTGAAAATTCGGGCAATATGGTGAGAATTTTTCGGGCACCTACTGAAAGAAGAATAATTTGCAATGTGTTTTTCAATATTTTTTTTGTGAAATTCGGGCAATATGTTGAGAATTTTTCGGGCACCTACTGAAAGAAGAATAATTTGCAATGTGTTTTTCAATGGTTAAACTGATATTATTATTATCGTTATTATTGTAACGACTTCCCCAATAATTGTAACCAATATGAAAGGGTTATAATAACACGGAAAATATAACCAAAATTTTTCGCGCGCTCCGCGCGCGTTCAAGATGTTAATGTGCATAATATATAGGCATTCATCGGTTATTGGCATGTGATGTATATATAATAACCGATGACTGCCTATATGATATGCACATGTTGAACGCGCACGGAGCGCGCGAAAAATTTTGGTTATATTTTTCGGGCAATTCGTTACAGCCCCCCCAAATCAAATTAGGCTCCTACGCCTATGCTTAGGTTGTCCATTTTATTGTAGACAAGTTTTTCAGTCACAGGCATAAGGAAAGTGCACAGAGTTTTACAAGATTCTGCTGAAATTTTGGATTTGAAACAGCTGCATTATTCTCTGCAAACACTAAATGTTCCGATCAGTTTATAATAATTGATGCCTGTTTAGTTGCAACCACTCGTCTACATTGCCTCAACCTCTAGGTATTGACATAGGAATGAAAATTCTATTCCCTACCTGAAAGTTTGTGAATATGCTTAAAAGAGAACTTTCGGAAGGCAGTTTATTGGAGGGAAGCTGTTTGACACTGGTATTTATTACTGCAATTTTGCATATCGATACTATATTAACTCTTCCAGAATATAACTCTGTAATCATGATCTTTTCATCTGTCAAAGTGACTGGACTATCAAGTCTAAGCCACTGTACATTAGTGCCAGATGTTCAGAAGTGACATATAAAGTTAATAGAAAATTGTGAGAACATGTTGATATCTCTAATAACAGTATCATTACAGTGCTCTGGTAATTTAACAGGGACAAGAAGTGTTGGATACCATTATTGGTGCCTTGTTGCTGGTATAAAGCTTAAAATTTGCTTTCCTTTCATAGAGTAAGAACCATTTAAAAAAATAAAACGAATCAAACCTACAAATGCAAGCTGAATCTATTTGTTAAGATGAAACTTGAAAAAAAAATGAATTTCCTCTTTCTTTCTTTTTTCTAGCCTTTGGAAACATTTCTGCTGCAGAGCTAGAACTGATCACTCTGGCCAAGCTGGAGATGTCCGCTATATTTCAACAGCGCCACTTATCGGTATCGGCTGCAGAAATCGTTGTCAGTGCTATGAAGTCACTTCAAGAGAGCGACCTGTTTAAAGAGGCCACCAGACATGACATAGGGAAGAGGTACTTTGTTTACAAAAACTTTCTTTCTTTTCAAGCCTCCCTAGTTACTGTTGCATCCACATTGATCTTACTTTGATGAGAAAGTTGAATTTAAGTATACCTCCTATATCAGATTATGCCCACCACAGCTTGCCACAGTTTATTTGAATTTGATACCCACCGGGGCTTGCCAGTTTATTTGAATTTGATACCCACCAGGGCTTGCCAGTTTATTTGAATTTGATGCCCACCGGGGCTTGCCAGTTTATTTGAATTTGATGCCCATCTGCCAACTGAACTGTCCTGCCATTTGTCGTTGTTGTTTGTTATTAAACAAACCTTTCTTTCATTGTCAGTTAGATTTCCACATGCTCCCATACAATAGAAGAAAAACAAATAGAGCCAAATATATTAGAAGACCAGATAAAACAAAGACTTGGCTTTAACTGGCTTTAATTAGCTTTAATTGGTTTTAATTAGCTAAATGAGAGTTGATGAGTTTCCATGAATAATTTGAATAATCATTACTCTTGTCTTTCTTCATCCTCTCCAGACCATCTTCAATGAGAGGAAGTAGACACAAGTCCTTCTCAGAGGCAGAGCTGCAGATGACGACCGATGACAGCCCCAGTCAATTCCAGTATCAAAACTCACAGAGCCGGTCTAGATTAGATGGAAGACTCTGGCTGAGCTGTAGGCTTACACTAGTCAAGAGCCTAATGGGACAAGTGCGAGGGATGGGCACACTGGGTAAGAAAACTCCTAAAGACTAGAAAGTGGGGCTGTACTATCATACTGAAAGAGATAGTTGGACCTCAGAATTTTAAATGGTACAGGTTTCTCTACCTTTATTGCATGCAATTCATTTTAATCCCCTGTGCTGAAGTTTATTAAACAAAAGCAACAGTATCTCAAATTGGGTTATAATCTGTTTCACACACACAGACAACATGGAATGGCAGTGTTGTGACAAGCAATTTTATCTCAGATCGGTTATAATCTGTTACACAAACGAACAACAATGAAATGGGTTTTTTTTATGGTGCTTGAGTCACTTTGTCAAAGCCCCATTGAGCTAAACCATCATCTCAGACGGAAGTTAAATGATATTACAATACGATACTGCTTGACCGACAGGTGGAAGTATGCAGAGGAGTTCAATTCCTGACTGTCGTCAAATGTGCATGGAAGCTTTAACAGAAGCAGAGGCCTGTGGAGATGCAGAAATGCAGGCGGAGTTTTTCATGCAGGGAGCGTTATTAGATTTACAAGATGGAAGAGATGTGAAGGATATTAAGGAAACTCTACAGGTTCGTGTCTCCATTTCTCCGATGTTTTTCCCTCTTTAAAAGCCACACTCCAAACTGGACTGATTGTGTCAGATTTGAGCATCAATTAGCAATATTCCATATTCTCAGAGTATGTTTTATTGTGTGTAAAAGTAAGAGGGCCTGACGTTTCGATCCTAGCAGGATCTTCTTCAGAGGTTGAATGACAAGTTACAGTAACAGAAGGGACAAATTCACACACAGAATACAGACAGCTTAATGAGCAGGGTGAACACGAAAGAGATAGATGTAAGAGTATTAGTAGACAAGGGATGGAGAGAAGAAAGAAACCAACAGGGGGAAGAGGAGAGGTGGGAGATAAACTGTAGAGGGACAAAGAGAGGTTTAATGGTAGTGGGTAGGGAGTGAACTAGAGAAGGACAAAGAAAGAAAAGTTTGCAGAAAAAAAGGTGGAAGACTGCTACAAGAAGAGGGATGACAGAGGGGGAGAACAAGGAGAGAATGGAGAGAATGGAAGGGGGAGGGCCGGGGTGGCATAAGAAAGGTAAGTCATGTCCTTCCTGAATGTTGAGCCCATGAGGTTGAATGATGCGAAGGCATTGCATCCACAATCTCTCCCTGCTGATTCGTACTAGGTCAGGATGGCTACCTAAGGATTCATTCCCCTGTAGGGACATGTCTTTAATGGTATAGTTGGGAAGGTTAAAGTGTTCTCCAACCGGGGTCTCAGTCTTCATGGTGTTGACTGTGGATCTGTGACCATAGAAACACTTCTCGATTGTGGTTTTAGTTTCACCAACACACTGGATGCCGCAAACTCTACAAGAGATCAGATACATGACATAAGAAGTTGTGCAAGTGATGTGACCATTAGTCTTGTGTGTGATTTGGGTACTGTGGCTAGTGATGGAATTGGATTCAACAATGTGGTTGCTGCAGACGATGCATCTCGAAGTAGGATCACATTTGAAAGTACCCTGCTGAATGAGTGTGGGGTTAGAAGTTAGAGGTGGAACAGCAACACGCACAAGAAGGTCCAGTGGGTTGCGTTGGCGTCTGTATGCGATGGTGGGTGTTTCAGGGTTGGAGTCTATCTGAAGTGAGGAGAATGTTGTGGTTGTTAGTGGTTTATTTACTGAAGATGAGGAAGATTTGGGTGGAAAGTAACAACCAGAGGGAACTTTTTGTAGCAGTCTCTTCCCTTTTTGACCTTCACTGCCAATGTAGATGATCTGGATAGGGAGCGGACTCTCCGAACGACTTCACACACCCTTCAGGCACTATGGCCCCTGGGAGTAAGGTGTTCTTCTAAAACATCTATATGACGAATCAAAGAGGAATTGTAAGAGCAATTGCAACGAAGACAAAGTGCTTGAGAATTAATCTGAGGACCAAGAGGTTTGATGAAGTGGTCCATAAATATCTTCTCCGTGGGGGATCTATTGCCTGAGATGATAGGCTTACCAGGGTTACCAGGCTTGTGAATTTTGGGCAGAAGATAAAACCTGGCTGCCTTACAGTCTGTGGGAGAAAGGAAAGAAAGAGCCTTCTTAGAGATCTGGTTCCGCTGGTACATATCAGTGATGGTCTGTTTTATCTGCTGGGAGAAAATATCTGTGGGATCAGATTCAAGAAGAGTGTCATTATGGCTGTTGGAGAGATGACGCATGGCTTCCTTGATGTATTCCTCCGTCTATCCTGGATGACAACTGCAGAACCTTTGTCAGCTGGCTTAATGATAATGTCACTGCGAGACATCAGTGAGGAGAGTGCTGTACGCTCATCTCTTTCAAGGTTGTCGTGTTCTGCGGAGAAGAGATTTTGACTGGTTAGTCTCAGAGCTGAAGAATATGGTGTAAGCTTCTAAAACAGAGACTCTGTTCTCAGGAGGCATTCAAGAACTTTTCTAGCAGATGGGGTCCCGTTCAGTTGGAGGATCATCTAGGAAAAACTCACAAAGGCGAATTCTGCAAAAGAAAACAAGTAAGATTTGTTGATGAGTAAGCTCAGTTCTACTTGGTCAAATGATGGAGGAGTAGGACAGAAGTTGAGTCCTTTGGAGAGAAGCCTAAGGTCTGCACTGGTAAGAGTAGAAGAAGATAAATTAACAACTGCAGTTGAGAAGGGTGGTTCAGACTCAGACGGAGGCTTGGGCCTTCTAAAACGATTGCAGGTGGTACGTTTGTGTCTTTTCAGAAGGTCACTCATTTTCTTATTTCTTCTTTTTGTGAGTGCAATGTTCTGCTGAGACAAAAAAAACTTAATTGCCTATTAAAGCGTACAGAGTCCATTCGTCATCGGTGCAGCATGACTGCGATTCATGCTTCAGCCTCAGAATATCATCGTTGAGAATATCTAAGGACAATTGACAGTGATTTTACTGGTTTATTGTGAGCAATATGTGGTGGTTTCATATGTTGACATTTTCTAAATAATTATCTGGTAAAGGGTAGAGTGAGGGACCTCAGTGTTTTTGATACATTGTAATAACCTCTTGTATTCTTTATAAAGTACAAAGTAATTATCTAAAGACAAAGAATCCAATTTTGTGTTGTTTGGAATTCCTGAAAATTTACTTCAGGTAATTAGCACTCCAAATATCCGACACATCTGAGAAGAACGAACAACCAATAAGACAAAAAACTAAGAAGAAAAATTATAGCAATAAAGGGGAATCATATTCCTTACTCATAACTTTTCCTTGATGATGTAATATAGAGTGCTTCTTGCCATAGAGTAACAAAAAATGCTGAATATTTGGATATAAAGCAGCAACTCACTGAAGTAGTTTCCTTTTAATAGGAGCAAGTTTTTGTGTTCATTTAAAAGTTTGCTGCTTCACATTGGAAGAGAAGAAAGATCATAAAAGATAGTACCAGACCAGACATGGTAATTTAAGAAAAATTTGGAATAATAAGGAATTTGTAAATTGATGCAATTGATCTCTCAATCATATTTCAGGAGGTCTTGAAGTTACTTGAGATGCAGCAGACTTTATCTCCTCCAGGAGGACTCCTTCATGCTTTGGCTAAAATACAGTACACAGATCTGGATATTATCACCGGTCAAAGGGTTACAACAGTCCTGAAAGCATACCATGGTGCACAGAATTTACTCCTAGAACAGGTCTGCATATATACAATATTAAGCATACCATGATACTCATAATGTACTCGTAGAACAGCGCTGCATATACAATATTAAGCATATCATGACACTCACAATGTACCCCTAGAACAGGTCTGCATATACAGTATAAAGCATACCATGATGCTCAGAATGAACTCCTAGAACAGGTCTACATAGACAATATTAAGCATACCATGATACTCAGAATTTACTCGTAGAACAGCGCTGCATATACAATATTAAGCATACCATGATACTCAGAATGTTCTCCTTGAACAGGTCTGCATATGTATGCTGTGCAATGTCGTGACACTCAGAATGCACCCCTAGCACAGGTCTGCATATATAATACTGAAAATATTCTGATATTCAGAATGCAGACCTACAACAGGTCTGCATTTGCAATAATAACTGTATTTTGATACTCAGAATTTACATCTTGAACAGGTATGCATATGGGCCTTTACACAGTAAACCAACATGAAAATCAACACATGGAGTTTTCAGTATTGAAATTGGTATTTTCTTTGTTCTATTAGGATGAGTGTTAGTTATTTGAAGCAGAGAGATAGCATAGAAAGTTTCAACATCCTACTTGAATTTTGAAATTTTGGTCCATTGGAATCCTATGGGAAAAATAACGGGCGAACATTGACATACACCAGAAATATAAAACGGTTGTAACACATTGACATACATCACATGGCAGGCAATTTTTCATAAAGTTTAAAACATATATAGTCTTGGACATTTTCCTATGATGGCATATAGTCATATCTGCCACACAACCAAATGAGAGCAATAGGTGATGCATATCAGGCTTAGTAGCGCATGAAATAGGTAACGGTCGAACAGTATGTCCAAAATGTTCGACCGTTATAAATGTACCACAAAAATTGCGAAACTCAAAAAGTATACAGTGCATGTAGTCCCTTTTGTGTATACAGATTCCTACCATGAAATAGTTTATAAAAACCATGGAAACTTCATTTGATGATGCACATGGGGGTATAGTGATACGTTTGAAAAAGATTGACATACACATGACTGACATTTTTGTATGTCAAACTTCTTAAAATTTGCCACCTGTGCCCCATGTGCACCAAAAAATGATGTTTTCAGTGCTTATATAAACCACTACTGGCTAAGATTCTGAGTGCAGTAACATGGATCATATACATTTTAAATCTTTTGAGTTATGCCATTTTTTAACGTAAATTTATAACGGTCGAAC
>JAIPMN010012672.1:0-12709 GCA_020650975.1 Apostichopus californicus
ATATTATATATCTATGGTATCTTATCAAACTAGCTTGAATTTCTAACAGAAACATACCAACACTTGATACACGGGCGCAGTTTTTTATGCAACGGAATTCGACTTCGAACGTAAGTGTATGATATATAATACCATGTCGAATGTATTATTTCTATATCTCGTGTTATGGATTCCTACTCATGATGTATCACAATTCGACGAGGAAGAATAATATTAGATAACTAGCAAAGCAAGATACATCATTTCTTAATGCAACTGTAAATAACGTAAGTGACATCGATACAGATGAAAGGTTTGATTTAATATCAAAAGGTCGCCAATTGATGATGAGAGAAATGTCACTCGAATCCAATTCCCGATAAAAAAATAATTCATATAAGGTTTTACTATAGAATGCTAAATATTGGCCAACCAGATTCACTCTCGGGAGTCTGTACTCGTACTTACAATTTAACATATAGACTTATACTAGTACTCGACTTGGTGGGTTTGTACACGTACTGGTATGTCGTAATCTATAACAGTTTATTAAAGTGGAAGATTACGTTCTCATACTAACACTTACAGCCGTGCACTTTAAGTGTAATTGTAATTGTACTCATACCGAATAGGATTCTAACTCTATATACTTGTATTGCTGATGCTGTACTCGTACGTCAAGTATGGGACCTACATATTGCGTTATTATAATGTGAAGGCGTATTACTAGTGTTATCAAGCAAAAGTATGGTCTGTGGGAAAGGAATGCCCCGAAGGCAGACAATGTGTTATACGTAATGTGAAGAAAATATTCCAAGGTTTAAGAAACTAGGTCCCATCTCAGCTTTGCTAGAAATGCTTAATTTTAGCCAGATAAATTCCTCGTTACTCGAGAAGATGGTCTGTAATGTCATCATTGGCTAAATTCTTCTAATGCTTCTAATGTATCAACTGATATTTGATGAATATCGCGGGTTGGGGGGGGGGGGGGTATATTTGTGTATGTGTATATACCTCCTGCGTGGTGATAGGAATAACATATGTCACGCGCCGCTGCGAAATAATGTGCCCAATCCGCGTGGTTAAGTTAAACCCGTGGAGAAAAAATATATACTACATCATACAGAAGATAATACACTGTAGTATGCCCATTGACTATCTGATAAGTTGAAAACCGTATGCCACAAGTACCTTTATTCACACCATCACCTAAATACATCTAGTGCATCATATTTGTAGCTATATAGTTCCACGGGCAGAACTAATAGGATTTTGAAAACTTAACGGGCTGACGAAAGTTAACCCACGGGTCGCATCTCAACCACCTTTCCTTTCTCTATTGAATCTCGTTGCCCCAATGTTACCACCAATACGAAAGTCAAATTTAAAAAGCAAAAATACATGCATGTTTTACTATATTTCTCTCGGGTCCTTTAGATTGAATATTTTGCTGTAATAGTATTTATTCGATTCTCTCTTCTTCTACAGATGACAATATGAATGATAAGAGCCCACATTAAAATAAGCTTTGATTAAGGGACAATGTCTTGAACTGTCATGTGATGACTTCATTCCCGTTAGTTATGTCTAACGTTAAGAGAAACATTTGAACACACTGCCGATGGTCTCATTCTTACGAGAATAGGCGCTAACCGATGGCATAAGAAGCAATAAAACTATAAGAAAACATATCTGAAGATCGTATTTTGAAGATTATATATCTCTTAACTTTATTGACATATTCTAAAACGTTACCCATTTGGATATCTTCAAATGTGGTTCGTTCATTAAGACAGTAAGTTAATAAAGCCTACATTAATACAATTTGAAAATACAATAAGTCGTGTGTGAAAAATCCAACGGAAGAAACTAAAGTAGTTATGACAGTAATATGCCTGAGTGTACTCAATTAAAAGGTACTTATCAGGCTCGTGCGACGTGATGCAAATATTACAAGGTACATATTACAAGATATTACATATACTAGATATTACATATTACACGAGAACTCGAACGAGGGATCTGATCCTCCTCTGGAGATCCAGTTCATAGTGCGAAAGGTATCTCACTAAGGATCTGACCTCGAGACCTTAATCCTGTTTTCGTAGTATAGATCAGAGACGGAGCCCGATGTTCAACTAACAAAGTTGAACGCTCGATGACTTACGGTCCCCCGAGATCATGATGACATATGACGTGCTAATCGACAACATGCTTAGAGGTTTACGAGGGGAGCGGTGCATTCTTCTTTTAAATTATTGCAACACTCTAGTTACATGTAGCTATATATATTGATGCACAAAGTGTCACCACTCTGTTCATTAATTACCAAGCCAGGTAGTCGTGAATAATTTATGTCTTAATTTAAGCAAAATTTGAAACTGATAAGTGTACCCTAGGGCAAAGTAATTGCGTTACTTTATAGTAAGAGACAAACTCAATTAAAACAAACGGTAAACCTGGCAGTAGAATTAAGCTTAGAAGCAATATTATTTAGTAGCCAAAATAGGGGCTACATATATAACTCCCCTGTTCATATATATATGAAGATCCCATTTTAGTGACAATAAATTCAAATGATTTGGAATGTCAAATCATTTAACATATTTTTTTTTTGAAGGGGCGGGGGTGGGGAGTTCATTCGAACCGTTATGATAGCGTTAGTTGTGATGTTTCAGTCGCCAACGGTTGCAAATTGTGGTTAGGAAGAAGAACCGTCCCTGTATAAGGTTAGTTGAAAAACAGATATGAATGGATTACATTTACGAAAGAAATAACCTCGGTCTTTCGAACATAACATTCGTTGCTACTTTTCCTTGCAGAGCTTTCTTGGAGGACATCAACTTTTCCGGACATCATCTATTCCGGGGAGGATCTATCCAATAGGTAAAACTTGATTGATGCATACGAACATAACGAGTTTATGTAAAGTCTCAATACGTGTTTGCTGATGAATTTCCGAAACAAACTTCTGAAGCAGATTCAGTGTATTTTATTCTAAATGCACTTTGATCAGGTGAATTTAATGGAGAAAATCTGTCGCAATTGAAATAAAGAAATTTATTTTAGATTCTCTGTTAAGTCATTGCGGCGATATCAGCATGTTCATTAGACAAATGTAACTTATATTTACTTGTATCGTCCACTTTTTTAACTCAACTTCACGGAGTAAACGTCTGACAACACCTGTTTATTCGTTTTAATGGGCACCATTTCGCAAGCTACATCGGTAAGACTGGGAAAAGTTACTATTCAAGAGAATTGACCTAACACAGGCTAGCTACGAAAGTGAAAGTAAGTCCTAGGCCTAACGGTCGCAAAAACGCAGATAAATTTGATAGGCGCATGATCTGGTGGGCGGGGCTTGCAAGTTTAATAATGAATATTAATTTGAAAATTGCATAGAACGGTGTCATTTTCACTGAGGTTTTAGTGCAGTAAGCTTGAAAGGTCATAGTTAAATTTGGCAACACACATTGAGACTTACACAATTGAAACGTTGCACATATGGACCGCATTATGGGTTGAAATGCCGTCATTTGAAATGTATTATTTTGTATGATCTATAACATATTGTTTGAATGTATACTAGCATTTATTACAGTGTCCGAAAGGTGTAAGCTTTTAATGTGAACGGATAACCATAGGAAGATAAGTTTTAGGTATTTCTCGGGCACTACGTATACCCAGAGCAACATTACATAAGCTGTGCTGCTGATGGATACGATTGCCGGTCGAAGTAAGGAAACATCGGTGATAAAATGCGTCTACAACGTTGGTAAAGGAAGGAACTACGCATGTGCATGATGACAAATAGTGTAATTTGATGCTAGCACACGGAGTTATAGATATAAAGGTCAAATTGTTGATCATATTGTTTGTAACCCATATAGTTAAATATCATCAGTACTGACCAAATCAAGTGATGCTAATTACGTTCTTAACAAACCATCGAATTTTTGAATAGGCAAGTTGTATTTAATACCTTGTTGGCAGCAGGTTTTAGATGATTTCGAGATATATTTCATGTAAAATATTGTGTAAGAGTTACCATGTCCTCGTTCTTCTAATCACTTTACTTCAAACTCAGCCACATTCACTTCTTTTCATTTCTTAGAACCGGCTATTGACCCGGGTGCTGTTGTTCTTGCCGGTTAGTATATTCAGGTAGCCTTATAACAGTTACTTGTAATTTGCGTGCATGTTTTTTTACATACACGCGATGTACAATGTTAAGCCAGTCAACATGATAATTGTAATGCTGTCGAGTGGCACACAGAAATAGCCCCATTGACACTATAATAATATATTATTACATCAATGGGCACACGATGACTCATCTTTTCCTCCTATGTGTTTTTACGATTGTTTGAAAATTGGGATTGGTAGGGGCTTACTAAGAAAAGATATTTTGTCCTAAGGCAGTTTCATGAGGGCAATGACAATCCAAAGCCGCATATGAGACTGCCGCTTGATAGAGGGCGCTGTTGTATACATACTCATGTTTGTAATCTGTTTAGCTGTTCTCGATCTCGGAATCAAAGTGAAAGTGCTCGAAAGCATGCGAACGCTCCAAGTGAATTAGCTTCCGAACAGACAACGGTTGCATTGACTCTAGGTTATATTTGTGCAGTCTCGGCTCAGGAAAACATGTTTGAGAAAACACGAGTGAAGTTGCTTAGAACAGTTGACGTTAAACTTCTGACACATGTTTTAACATATTTCGTCTTCTTTTGTCATAACTATCAAACAGAACATATATCAATTATATCGTGATACATAGAAACGATAGGTTACTCCTGTTGCTTCCATGTTGACGGTACTAAAACTCTCAGCACCACATATAGTCTAGCTTAGCGCTATGTTTTCAGTTTAGCGGTTAGCTCCATTTCAAATGCAGCCTTTCTCCCCACCCTCCCTCCCCCACGCCGAAAAAACAGATTTGGATCCGCAGAGTTAGGAGCCAACTGGAGACGGTAATTTTTTTTAAAAATAATTAAGAATATTTACGTTAAATTATTTTATTTCACATTAAACATAGTGAAATTAGTTTTAAGAAGATCACGTGATAGCTTCACAATTGTGCATCATCTTAAACTACCTTTCTTTCCTTATTTTTTTGTGCCTTTCCAGAATTTGATCACCCTTCCAGCTTTCGGGGGTAAGCTAATACCATTTTGACATCGTAGTACATTTTGCTCACATATAATGAGAGGAAGGACTTGGAGCTACTTTTATCCGTTAACTGTAGTATCCAATCTAGTATCTTACCTTTCGTTCGTTGAAGAAATAAAACTTTAAGTTTGGACATCGGGTTATTATGTAATGCAAATGATATATAATGGAAGGTGGATGATATTGTCCTGTACGATATGAGTACAAACGTATTGAAAATAAATACATTATATCAATAGATGCTAATTTATTTATTTATTTTCCAAATCTTCCTAAATACAATGTATTCAATCGTCGGACGTAACACGTCATCGTTAGATAAGTAAAACACTAAATGACTTTTTAACGATAGTATGAGTTGATAATACATGTTTAACTTTTCAGCTACAATCCAATTCAAGGGCATATTTACCTAGAACGTTGTGTTTAAAGCATACTAGAAATATTTATGAATGAACAACTTACATACAACTAATTTGAAACAGAATCCGACTGGAAACATTTATAAACAAACGACGAGAAGTTTAAAGTGGGTCACCCGCTACTTAACCATAAAAGGAAGGATAAAGTGTGTGAATCCGATCGATTGTAATCCTCTTTCGGTTTAATAAAATTGCCGAAATATGGTTTTTATCTATTGGTCGGAATATCAAACGGCTGCATTAAAATAATGTTTCATTCTTAAGGAAGGAGTAATCATGTTTTGTGATTTATAGTTCTTCCTCTTGTTCGTTACACAGGCCGATAGCATGAAGAGGATGGAGACCACGACATGAATCGCTTGGGCTTTACGGCGATAGGTCTAAGATAATTGAGCACGCACCATACAATATAGTACATACATTAACAACTTAATATAAGCCACAACACTAGTATTCAAAGAAGGGGGCCACGACTAAATTTTAGGGTCGTCAACAATTTCCAAGGCGAAAATTGCTTATATTTGTGGTCAAAAATGGAAAAATCCTGAATGTTAATTCCGACAAAAGTTGCATAATATTACAACATTAAACAACAGAGAGGGGGGGGGGGGTACGTCCTTCTCTTACACCAGTTCATTATGCTTCAACATGCTTAACTTAAGGATCGGCGAGATGATGAAAATGAGACTTTGTGTCACCAAGCAAAATCATTTTGAATACCATGGACACTACAGGATACACCAATAAATGTTAAAAGACAAATTCGAAGAAGAACAACAAAGCATTTTTTATCAGTAACGAGATCATGATAAACGTTTTTAGTATTATTTAGGTACATTATCATCTAAATAAAACTAAACAGAGCCACTCAATACAGCAATTAGTCTTAAACATGTGTTAATTGTACACACTGTTCATAAACTAGATTAGTCCTTCATTCTGACAATTGGTTAGTCATCCCACTTTTATTTTATATGCTAAAGGCAATCTCATTAAAAACTTTATGTTAATTAAGTATGTTAACTTTCCTTTCGGATAGTTGGTTAGTCATCCAATAGTTATTGTATATGATGCAGACGACCTCATTAAAAACTTTATGTTAATTAAGTTTGTTAACTTTCCTTTCGGATAGTTGGTTAGTCATCCAGCAGTTATTGTATATGATGCAGAAAATCCCATTAAACACTTTATGTTAAGTATCTGAACTTTCCTTTCGTATCTAGTTGGTTAGTCATCACACAGTTATTGTATGAGCTGCAGACGACTCCATAAAAGTACTTTTATGGCTGAAAAAGAAATAATTATGTCGTAAAAAATTGACTGAAATAGGGATGCCTCTAGAATAATCATATTTATTTGTGTACGTTGGCATGTTAGTGGAATTGTCAGTTAATTAAAAGAAGTATCGTATTTTCTTTCAAAGTAACGAATTGAAACAGTTCGTGAAACCATCCAAATTACGACAAGACCAATTTTCTTCTCCGATTTTAAAATGCAAAGTTAGAATTTGTTAGTCAAGCAAATCTCTTATCAAACAAATAGGCTTATTTTCCTCATCAACTGTATTTACACAAGGATGCTTGCTAATGGAATATCCACATGCATATCAGGTAACTTGAGCCTGATGCGAAGTATGCACAGGCATGTCTCCTTTGGAACCATGAAACGAGTTAATCATAAACATTCGTAATTGAAGACAATAGGCTTAACTAGCATAGGCTGATTTATTCTTGTTGTCGTCAGCACTAACTTATATACGTTTAAAATAGCACTGGTACACAAGCAATGTATCTATTAAGATTGGGGGAAACATCTCTTTTTATTAAGAAAATGTACATGATAAAGTACATGTCGTTGGAGTCTTTAACCTTTTTTTTTTCTATTTTCATTTTAGTTTTACTTAGTTAGTGTTCATTCAATACATATGTACACAGAAAAGCTATATATAATACTGTAAAAGGGTTAACATTTAATCGCAATTCTTTGATAATCTTTAACTATTTCAGTCAACTTTCACTCCACTCATAATATGATCCCATTGGATCCTCTGCTGGTATTAAAAAAAACAGGAGTTCATGAAGAAATACGGTAAAATCACGTTGATGGTTCCACATGTAATGGTTGTGTGGACCCTTTTATCAGTTACAAGCACGTCATATGTCATCATGATCTCGGGGGACCGTAAGTCATCAAGCGTTCAACTTGTTAGTTGAACATATGGCTCCGTCTCTGATCTATACTACGAAAACAGAATTAAGGTCTCGATACCTTCGCACTAGAAACTGGATCTCCAGAGGAGGATCAGATCCCTCGTTCGAGTTCTCGTGCGAAAACACCGTATATTACATCTTGTAATATCTACCTTGTAATATTTGCTTCACGTCGCATTAGCCTGATAAGTACCTTTTAAGTGCACTCATGCATATTTCTGTCATAACTACTTCTTCCGTTGGATTTTTCACACTCGACTAATTGTATTTCAATTTGTATTAATGTAGGCTTTATTAACTTACTGTCTTAATAAACGAACCACATTTAAAGATATCCAAATGTGTAACTTTTTAGAATATGTCAATAAAGTTAAAAGAAATATCATCTTCACAATACGATCTTCAGATATGTTTTCTTATAGTTTTATTGCTTCTTATGCCATTGGTTTGCGCCTATTCTCGTAAGAATGAGACCATCGGCAGTTTGTTCAATGTTTCTCTTAACGTTAGACATAACCAACGGGAATGAAGTCATCACATGACAGTTCAAGACATTGTCCCTGATCAAAGCTTGTTTTAATGTGGGCTCTTATCATTCATGTTGTCATCTGTAGAAGAAGAGAGAAACAAATTAATACTATAAAAACAAAATATTCAATCTAAAGGATCCGAGAGAAATGTAGTAAAGCATGTATGTATTTTTGATTTTAGATTTGACATTCGTATTGGTGTAAAGATTGGGGTAACGAAATTATATAGGGAAAGCAAAGGTGGTTGAGATGCGACCCGTGGATTAACTTTCGGCATCCCGTTAAGTTTTCAAAGTCCTATTAGTTCTGCCCGTGGAACTATATAGCTACACAAATGATAAACTAGGTGTATTTAGGTGATGGTGTGAATATAAGCTACTGGTGGCATACGGTTTTCAACTTATCAGATAGTCAATGGGCATACAGCAGTGTATTATCTTCTGTATGATGTAGTTTAGATTCTCCACGGGATTAACTTAATCACGCGGATTGGACAAGAAATTTCGCAGCAGCACGTAACACATTTAATTCCCATCACCACGCAGGCGGTATATACACAGGGAAATATACCCCCACCCCGCTCCTCCTCGAAGTTGCTTCTAACAAGATGAATTTTATTACATGAAAAACATATTATTGGCACCATCTCTTCAGGTACTAACTGTCAAATAATTGTCATTCACTGACTTTTCAAACATACTTTTTAGCCGAGTTTTAGGCTTTTATATTTGCACTTTTTTTCGAAACTATATCCAGTATATATTAGCAACATGATATGGACTGAAACATATAGTTAAATAATAAGTGTCAAATCTGCATATTCTATTCGATTTTTATTCTTTTTGAATAAAAAGTTAACTGGTAAATGTGAAGAGTCTTACCTTTGTTGCCGTATCGCGTAGACTAAAGGTGAAAGACAAAAAACAAAGCATTGACCAATATAAGTGGAATAAGAAACCATTATATATTTAATCATGACAACATTTTACAAAACATAAAGGTGACTGATTTCTTAGCACCCATTTAAAAGTGCGGGATCCAAATCCTTGACATTTGAATGATTGGATATTACCAATTACTCACGGCAGGATTGTCACTTATTTGCGATAATGGTTACTTGTTATCAGGTTCCCACCCAGAAAAGTGTGCGTGTGTTCACCCCCAATCTCACACACCCCCTCCGCCCCAATTATTTAACATTACCCACAGTTTTAAACGTTGTTATTGGACCAATCTTAGCTAAGACCTGGTAATAGAGTCTATATATATACACTAACGTTACTCTGGAGGGATAAGCATCAACGACCCCATGACAATACTCCTTCCATATAAATACTGGATCCGTTTCTGTATGTTACTGACATTCGTTTGAATACAGATATTGTCTATCGATTTAAGTAGTTAGAAGTTAAATAGGGTTGTGTATCCTAAAACGTCAACAAGGACAACATCGTAAATAATTTGTGAGGGAAAAGAAAGTAGATTATTTTGTGATATTTTGTGCTTCTTTTTTTGTAACATATGAGTTACTTCTACGTGAAGTAAACATGAAGAGAATCATTTAAGAGTTATCCGGTACCTGATTCTTGTAGTCTTCTTCAAACTTCTTCAAACTTCTTGAAACTTGTCGTCTGGTGATGTCTGCAGAAAGTGAAGTTGAATTATTGCCTTGATAATTTTACTCTAAATTCAGTTATATTCAAAGAAGGATATCGGAATCTAAATAAATACAGTTAAACCACACGTTCGAATAAATATAAGAACCATTCAGAATGTGTTATTTTTTAAGAATAAGAAGTTTTTTTCGAGTGAGCAATTGTTACAATCATATAAATACTGTTGGAGTAGTCCACAGTCTCTCAATTAAAGACATTACATCATTTCGCATCTTCCAAAAGTAAAAAAAAAGACGGTTCTTGTTACGTGTATCAGTAAAGCGCACTTCACGTTTGTCCTTAAATCTTGTAGAAAATCACATAATGTTCAACCATGTTTAACCTTCTATAAAACTTGGGCGGTAACTTGAAAACGACCCCTTCTCTTACAGTACATTTCCGACTTCATCCCTCTCCAATACATCAAATCACTGGGAATTATGTTAACACTAGTTGACTAGTTATTCAAAGGCCCGACCATGTCACGTATATCATCAAAGCGCTGATGAATACTGTATATTATTGTAGATGGTGAAACGACGTTCAGCCATGTTTACACTTCCACGTTCATTTGGCAGGTTTTTTATGCAACGTTTATTATATTATATATTCAAAGTAATGTTCATAGAGGGGCAGCTTTGTAAATTAAAAATATGTAACAACCAGGAAAGAAACTGTAATATAAAGTAACATAATTTCAGCTTACCTTCCAACATTTGGAATCTATGTCAAGAATGTATGTTTCATCTTTGAACGGAGACCATTTGACTGTGAATAGGAAAGTAGCATCATGAACTAACATCATAATACATCGTAGACTAGGCACTTCTGTTGAAATACTATCCAGGTGATTGGAAAATTGATTTGAAATGTGATTGTTTTGTTTATTAATTGCTTTGTCTTAGAATTACTTCGAATGTGGGACAAAACTAATCATTGTCTCATCCATCCCAGTGGCGTTTAATATGATTAGATGTACAATGTGAAGTAATGTTAATGTCAGGTAAGATGTCATATTTTTCAAAACATATGGAATAAAGAGGCCGTAAGACGGCACACGTTTGTCACATCGTCGCAATTAAACAGAGACCTCAATTTGCAATATAATCAAATACGTGGGACAATGAAAACAAGGACAGATTAACGCTATGTCTATGTCTGATATCATACATCATTTGCACAATTCTATACTTAGTCAAATACAATTCTTGAATTTTAAAATTTGACATCCCATCAACAAACTAAACTCTCTCGATAATAGTTGGATAGATAAAAAGCCTTATATCGCTTGTATGTTTGTCCATTTTAATTTTAGCCGACCTTCTAAGATGTGTATGAATATCTTAAACAAGGCTGACACTGTCGTGATGTCCTCTTTCCGATGACTTTGATCAAGACGATCATTATTATGGGCAAGCATTGTAAAGAGCAATGGAACAGTCAATATATCACGAATAACACCACCGAGAGATAAGTCTTTGATTAATTCTTTGAGAGAAAACCCTTCTGGATTTCCAAACATCTTTGCGATATATTGAGTTTGACTCTCATCGCTAAATCCATTCAATTGCATGAACTTTGTTGTTGCATCTTCCGGCAAGATAGAACATCTTGTCAGGAGTATAACCTTACAATTTTGCAGCATATCACCTTTGAGAATTTTCATAAAGTCAGATTTGTTATCTTTGTCAGGGTACTTGTCATAATCATCAAGGGCCACCACCACTGACTTACAATCACGTAATAAATCTTTGATTTTTGACATTCACAAAGTCGTATCGACTGGCAACAGAGTGGTTTGAACTGCTTTGTAGAATGACGTTATGCGCTGCTGCAGCATTTTGAAGCGTAGGAGGATGAAAATGTTCACATCTTTCAGAGAAGATGTGCATGTGCTGTCTTCACTGCACCATACTTTAGCTGCTTGAAGTATCGTGGTTGACTTCCCATAGCCAGGCTCTGATTTCAATAATGATTCGTTTAGAATCCTGTTTGAAAATGTCATTATATGAGTCTAAGCCGGACCAGTTGTTAGAATTTCTGCAATCGTCAGACACGAAAAGAGGTCTGTCGATGAATACTTTTTCAACTTCATACTGGTGTGACCCGCCGGGAATTGGTTAGATTTGTGCACACCGACCTTTATATTTGTACTTTAGCTCCTTTTTAGGTTGATGTAGCAGCTTTTCGTCTGAAAATAAGAAGAGAAACATGTTTTGAATATTGAATTTTTAAGATTAAACAACTAGATTCTGAGTTATTAAGTTCAACTTTCAAGTTGATTAAAATTGTTCATAACATAATGTGTTTCATTCTCCTTTGTTCACGGAAAGTATTCTTCAAACAGAAAATTATCATTTGCTCTCTTTTATGACGTAATGTATTACATGGCTCACCTTAAACATGGATTACATGGCTCACCTTAAACCTCATCTGTATTTTATGGCTATAGGCTAGAAAGATGATGATGGTTTTTTTTTAAATGAGGAAACACACATAGAAGTTCAAATGTTGATAACAAGTACCATAAATTACATTAATTTGTAGTAAACAAGAAGCAAACTTACCATTCGGTAAAGCACCGTCTGGTGAATCTAGGTAAAATTGAATTAAGGACTCAATATTAATAAACATAACTTAAATATTCTACGGTTCTTTACCTTTTGCGTTGGATTTTTTATACAAGATAATCCGCTGATCAAGCATGTATATAAAATCCTGTGGTTCTGTAGTGCACA
>JAIPMN010012674.1:0-17275 GCA_020650975.1 Apostichopus californicus
TAAAGTTATTTCAAGGGCTCTACAGTAAATTTTATAAGAAATGCACAACCATATTATTAATGCAAAGGCACTTTATACACTACTTGATAAATTAATTACTACTATTGGGAAATATATCCAGGGAAATGCCAGTGAGAACTTGACTTTAGCCAGTAGATCTCTTCTTCTTTTTTTCAAGCATTTCCTATACTTTTTTATCAATAGGTCACTAAAAGTGTGAAATTCTAGGCCTGCAAAGAGGCCACTTCAACACATTTTCAATTCTGACCAATAATGAAAGTCAATCCTTTGCATTTTACAAGATAAGCTGGGAATATAGCAAGGCTTGACCCATGGGAAGGACTAAAGTAAATATAAAGTCGCATAGCTGTATCATGGTAAACCAATTCAGACCTATATATATATTTATACCATAACAACTGCTTTCTCATGATTGTTCAGGGAAGAAAAAAATAAGAAAAAAAGGAAAAGACCCCATTCAGTCAGTATTTTGGCTGCTTCAATGCATTAAATTGACATAGCAATATTAGCTCCTGACAAAACTAACATCAAATGTTTGCCTTATTTTGCCCACATTCATGAGAGGTCAAAAGGGTGACCCAAAAAATACAACTTGAAGAAAAGTTCCTGAGGGATTCAGTTGGATGTAAGGTTGGTGGTTTTTTTGTCTAAACTATAACAATGCAAGTCATTTTGGAAAATTCTAGAAATATAGATTCTTTTTGAAAAATGTTACCTACTTGGTGAATACAAAACCATAAAAATATGATCCAAAAACATTGATGCAAATTTTGCTGACGAAAGTATGTAGTGTTCTTCCTGAATGGTAGCTTCAAGAAGAAAGTGGGCAGTGCCCAGGGAGCTTGGGCCCATTGTTAAAACGTTCCAAAGTGTAGTTATAATTATAATCAGGTTCACTTACTAGAAAACAGACAAATTTATAAGAAATGTCTGTATTCCAAGACAATACAAATTGGGCAATAGATATCTACCACTGTACCCACCACCTAACCCCACTTTACTTACACCATGCTCTCCACCTTCCTTTTTTACCAATGCACTATCCATGTTACGTCGTCTCTTCCTGATGTCATAAATATTCATTTATCAAAGTTATCTGACCAACAGCCAGTTAGGACAATTTTCCAATGTGAATACCACTCTATACCATCCTTTCCTATCTGATAGAAACATGATATTCATAATGTTCGTACTGTCAGTACTGGAGCATTGAAGTATTGCATGAATTATACGATTTATGAATAATTATCCAAACTGAGTGAATATGTGCAAAGCCCAATACCTTCCCTTATTGTACAAACCTATCAACCAACCAATCCTTAATTAACTTACAATCGAGCCCTTCATGGACACTAATTAGCCAATCAATGCCTCAGCCAGACTTCCTTGCTTTTGGTACTCCCTGTTCTCCCTCTTTGACGGCACTCATTTTATTTGCCTACACTCACCCTAATATGATACTTACAGGCCAACACTTACCCAATGCTATCTAGCTGTATGGTAAAATATACAAGAGTGCGATTGTTGTGCAAAGACATGTAAATATGGAGTATTAAAGTCACTGAAACCCTGTGACTCCTAACTCTGGGTAATCTAATCATTTCCTTATCTGTTTCCTTTATTAAATCTCCATCTTGGAAACTGTCTCCTCGTAGACCAACTCTCTATTCATGCCGATCCATCCTTCAATTACCCATAATCCAACTCTAGTCATGTCACTCCGAGATGACTCTGAATATCATAAACTCTGACTTTTATAGCAGACATCACTATGTAAAGAGAAAAGGCAAAAGAAACGCAGAACTACAGAGAGAGAGAGAATGGGGAAACCCATGGGATTGTTGTAATAAAGTAACTATGCTATCCATCAAAGAACCTCTCCAAAGACCACAATTAAAGTAACAAGAATCTATCCAACTTAGAATTTCATGCAAAGAGAAAACTTCAAACCAAGTCAGAAGATATCAGTTTTGGCAGACTGTTTCGGGTATGTTAGTCTTGAGTGTGACACCAACAAATGTTTTTTACCAAATTACTTTCTCTCTCTGTCGATTCCCTCGATATTTAACATTCGAAAAGAACGAAGTTAATTCTTGCATCGGTGATATGATTAGTATTCAGTGCTAGGTTGCGGATAAATGTGTCACCCAACCAACGGCCTCGAATTTAATTCTTCTAAATGTAATGTAGACAGAGTTGACATGTTTCTTCTGTCAAACTGTAGCATTTTTGCATTTGACGATTGAGTAAAGATAGCAAGCGCTGACTAATTAGATCATCTTATTTAGAACAAATGTCAGATCAGCTGTGATCGCAGCACAGAATTTTAGAAAAGCAAAAGAAACATACGTCGTTCTTCTTGTTGCACTATTTCTCCGAAAGAGTGCACTAGGATGATCAAAGGCATGTATTTTATGTAAATATCCTTTGAAGGTGTCACTCAAAGAAGGGCATGCTGTACATACTGACTAGTGAGCACATTAGTATTTTGTAAGTAGCATACATATTCATGTATGTGTACATGCATATTCATGTATGTTTACATGCATACACCCTCTCCTCTCCTCATGCATACACCCAATAAATTGCATTGTCAAATAAAATTTTTAAAAAACTACTATGTTGTAGGTGCATTTCGCAAAGGTTTTTTTTTCATAATACACATAACAGTGATGTTGCCTGACAGTAGAAACCTGATCAGTTTAGAGATAAAGGTATGTCTCATATTTTAACCTGATGCATTGAAATAGATTGGCTACAACCTGACACATAATTTACAACATTCCCATCTTCATACAGTAGTATACATTGCAAGTAGTCTGAAGTAGTATGGTAGCACTGTAAGTAGTATGTATTAGTATAGTAGCATTGTAAGTAGTATGAAGTAGTATAGTAGCATTGTAAGTAGTATAGTAGCATTGTAAGTAGTATAGTAGCATTGTAAGTAGTATAGTAGCATTGTAAGTAGTATAGTAGCATTGCAAGTAGTCTGAAGTAGTATGGTAGCATTGTAAGTAGTATGTATTAGTATAGTAGCATTGTAAGTAGTATGAAGTAGTATAGTAGCATTGTAAGTAGTATAGTAGCATTGTAAGTAGTATAGTAGCATTGTAAGTAGTATAATAGCATTGTAATAGTATGTAGTAATATAGCAGCATTGTATGTAGTAATATAGCAGCATTGTATGTAGTAGTATAACAGTATTACAAGTAGTATGTAGAAGATTGTAGTACTATGCAGCATTGCAAGTAGTATGGTATCACTTCTTTCATACAAAATGGCCAACTTGTCAGCCTTATATACTTCTCAGAATACTTTGTTTCCATTCTGCATAAACAGAAGGTTTGATTTAAAAATAAAATATATGCATTTTGATCTGTCTATCCATCACAATCACACAGATATGACTACAAATTGTGATGTGTTTGGCCAGGTTAACTCTTCACTTCTTTCTACACAGTTTTAACTGATTAAGCATATACATGAACCACCAAATTGGTCACCATAAAGCCCATCTTCATTTTCAGTTCATTTTCCTACTTCAAACTCCCTCATTTAGAGTCCTATTTCCTCATTTTCCTTTCACATGAAAATACTTTATACCCTGATCCTCTTCAAAATATGGAGAGAGAAAAAAACATTTTTCTCCTGAAGAAAACTAGAACGGATATTATTACCTAATGGAAAGAACAAGTTAAAAATAAATGTCAAAGCTTTCTTTTGGGACGTACTTGTACTTTAGAAATTATCACTCAGCTGAAACTTTTAAGGGGGAAAAATGGATTTTGCTGTTTGTAGAGATTCATAATCACTTCCTGAGCAGTTGTTTCGCATTTTTCAGAGCCGAAGGTAGTCTCGATTCGCATCAGCTGCAAGTAACATGTTTTTTATACACATGAAGTATCTGCCCGTTGATTTATGACAGCAGTCCTCGGGGTCTTTAACTATTTGATTAAAAATGACAGCCGAACGTTGCATCATACCTGATTGCCCAACAGATGTAACTACAGTATCTTTTTTGAAATCATTCGCTTATTAGAAGATTATGCAGAATGATTGCAAAATCCCCTGTAGTTTATTTTCTGTCTCTCAAAATCTAAAAAGTATCACGATCTCAATCGCACATAAATAACTAGGGGATGATAAATGTGATCCAAATTTGATAGAAGTAACTGTATATCTCGTGGGGGGTCAAACTAGGTCAGAAAGTTTGAAGTATGGAAAATAAGTTTCATGTGTGCTTCGGCAACGACGAAGCAAAGAAAACTGATCAACAGGTGAAGATGGAAGAGGAAGCTCAGCCATTCATCTGGGCTGAGTAGATAATTTTCAACAACAAAAAAATCCTGATTAATACCAGATGGATTCATTAAACTATTAATAATTCTTTCAGAGCTATTGACGTCAACGTACGACGGGGCAAGAGGAAAGAATAATCAAATGGGAGCCGCAAACTATTCAACAGCCCATAATGTTAATATGTTAAAGTTAGGTTCCTTGTGTGTTGAGACAAATTACATAGCAATATCAACGGGAAGTGAAAAAAAAATTATGTCACCATCATGGCCTAACTTTGTCTTCCATAACTTTGGAACAAGAGACTTATTCAGATGTGGAAGAATTAGAAGCATGACAGTAGACCTAAAGTGGTTTGTTTGACATTTCTTAAACCATCTTCTGTGTGATATAGGTGATACTTTTTGAAGGCATACAAATCGAAGACACATGTCAATTGTTTTACATGGTCAAAGGCGCGATCAAAGGCACGATCGAAGGCAAAATCGAAATACTTCTGTGATCGAAGGACAATTTTGTTAGACATATATGATTGCAAAATTTACATTATCACTTACCAGCTATATATGACCACATCAACTACCGACAATTTTGAATGATTTTAAGATACTTCGTCAAGACCATCGTAACATCCTTCGACAATACCAAATGGAATAAAACAATTATAATAGATAAATAATATTTATTCAAACCACATTTCTGACGTAAGAAAAGAGAGGAACACAGGACAAATCGAATGGCCTACAGTGAAGTAAAGTGTATCACTTACGTTACTTCCAGTATCTGGCCCCAATTTAATTACATTTTTTGCTCAAATTTCTGTATTAAGTTCCGACCAACTAATAGAGGCATTACTTATTAATATGAAAGCTATCGCCCCAAGTTGATTTCGAATTGAACTGATACAAAACAGAAACAGGTTTTTTCAGCACTATGCATGATTTCAGGTTTGAAATAAGAATCTATGATATACAGCTAGCTGTTACACTGTTATGCAATAGGCAGCTCAGCCTATACAAAAAAATCTTGGCAATTTCAGCATTACATAATTAACCATATCGGCCTGATCCTCAAAGAGTTCTTTTATTAAAAAAATTACCAACAAGGGTTTCTTACAGTTTTTGAATGTTTTGATACCTGTTTTACAAAATAAATTTCTGACAGATATATAACAAATATATGACCTTAGCCGAGGAGTTTGAATTGAGCTTTCCTAAGAGCCAACCTCTGCCAATTAAAAGGAATGGAGTATGACAATGACAGAGCTTTCAATAAGATGGGAATAAAAGGGGTGGGGAGATTTAAATAGCAATGATTTACTTTTGAGTTCCCCCACCCTGTTTATAAACTCCTCTCTGTAATAAACTCTAAGAAAGCTTCTCTTTTATCCTGATTTTTCAAGTCCGGGATGACTCAGTTTACCCAAACACTAGACTCTCTCTTTCAGGAGGGTGGGTCTCTAGCTGTTTCATAGTGGTGGTTTTATCTTAAGCTATAAAACAGACTATTGACCAACACCTTACTTCAATTCTGTAATAATACTTCTTAAAAAAGCACCCCTCACAGAAAAGTTTCCATTGATCCTAGGAGACAAGGTTTACATTTCATTCAACCTGAACCATCCTTTCAACCTTGTAAGTGGATTTAAACCAGTGATCTGGACAATGATTTGGCCATTCAAACAAGGATTTCCCCTTGCGCCCATCTCAAAGGAAAAGTCACTGCAGAGTTTCTGTACATAAAAGTCAACAGAATAAATCTAAAACCCATTGATGGATTGTACTTTACACTCACGGGGAAGGATTTCCATTCTTGAATGTTCACCATTGTAGCAATCCTAGGTCAAGAACTAACTACCTTGGAATATGCTAAATAGCAAACCAGTGCAGATAACAGTGACCACATAAGTATCTGTGCTCATTAGAGTTAGGTACACTTACATAGTAGACTACACATTGACATCTTGGAGATCCACACAGTTACATTAAACCAATTGGAATTCTACTTGTAGACAAAGTTATTATGATGTAACCAGAATAATGAATGGTACAATTTTTACATGAATTAGAAGAACCATTTTTTTTACTTACTTTTTTTTTTTACTAAAAATTGCTGAGAGTTTCAAAAGTAAACATTCTTACCATCTAAATTTCATCTCGGACATTGAGAGAAGAGTTAAACTTAGACCAGTGTCTCACTGAGGATAAATATGTAAATGAGAGTGGCAGTGACAGAGTGGAAGTTGTGTGACCATCATTTTCACTATCTAGCATATTTGTGCTCTGACCCTTAGCTAGTGATCAACCACCAACATACTTTACCCTCCCCCCTCCCCCAACCCTTAATAACTCCCATCCAATAATTTTTAAGGTAGGAAAGATAACAATAATTGATAGCTAATTATGCACCTACCTTATCATAATTGTTTTGCAGGAATATTAATCCTGTTCCCCCTTCCACTAAACCCCCAATGCCCCTAATGATCCAGTTTCTTGTCAATTTATCCATGTCACTTAACCGAGCCAGTAGCACACTACCCTTGACTCTTAATTAGGTCTGATGCCAGAACACATCTAAAGCCACTTTCCTGACAACGCATTTAAAAGTTTCTACATACTTTACTAAGTCTGCAAACATCATAAAGTGTCACATTCTATCAGCAAAAGCCCCTAAAAATGAAGGGTAGGTCTTTCACATCATCTCAAACACAAAGCTGTCCAGCTAAGAGAAAACTGAAATCAACACAAACTAACATCGAATGAACCCAAACGGAATATATGTCCGTATTCTCCCAGTGCGAGCTTCACTTAATATATCATTAAGAAGGGATTTACACTCTCAGCTGATGAAAACGTTCACGCATGCGGACTTTTACAGTGAATGGATGCTTTTTCATTTTTTTTTATTAAACAAAATAATTAGACCTTGCAAAAGTTACATGTCAAGTTGCAAAGTTCCTGCCTTTGAATAAAATGCACATCACATGCTACAAGAAGAATGGGAAAAAAGGATTCTTTATATACTCAAATTTTCTGTAAATGGAGAAGATATTGATCTTAAGGAAAGCAAAATCCATCTTTTGGCTTCATTGGTTATACAGCCACCATTCAATGATGAACACAAGTGTATGACTTGATCATGCAATATAAAAAAAAACATTAAAGTTTAATGATTTTGCTTCTGTAATATATACTCCAAAAACTCATGTTTTATTAAAATAGGGCAATCTTTTGCCATCGGTGGAAGTTAACGATGTATTATTCCGTGCAGCATCGGAGACACAAGTATGAATCATGGCTATACCGCTATGGTGAACACCGGGAGCTACAGTTCAGTGATCAAACTGAGATACTGTGAGAGAACGTTCACAAAAAGCAAAAGATTTTTTTTTTTTATAACATAGAGATCGGCAGGTGACCGAACCATTAAAAACCTGCTTTTTCGAAAGATCAGAAAAATTCATTCATGCATTAATTCATTCATTCATCTCAAATTTGCTATTCAACAACCTAAGATTGTAATTTTTCCAACTACAAAGATCCCTTGGTAAGTGTTTCACCAAATGAAGGGTTTAATAATTAAACAGGCAAACAATTAATTGTTTCATCTTAATTAATTGTTGTCAGTATTCCATCACATTATAGCCTTTGGCACTCGATAAAGGCAGTTTGGAAAATTTAAAAAGCTTCAGGCAAATGAAGTTCCCTTGTATGGGACTTTTGAGTATATATATATGCTGCTTCCCACCGTAATCGAAGTATCTTTGTGCCAATTAGAATGGTTCAATATTAGACCAAAACAACGTTAGCCCTGATTCTTGTGTTCAGCATATCCATTAAGTTATGTTTTGTAAGAATAGCTGGGCACTATAAAGAGGAAAACTATTGCAATAATAGGTAATGCTGTATTTAATGGCAAAGGTTGGAGTTTCTAAGCATTTGATCTGACAAGTAATATTACTTTAACATAATTAATAGTCAGTTAATATGTGTTCAAAGCTATCAAATTTCCTCTCATATTGGGAGATCTTTACATTTGAAATCGTCAAGTTTCAATCCTGTCGGTTCATTCTCATCTTTCTCGGATGGATTTTAGTGTCTCATGTTGACTGGATATAGGGAAGGGAGTTGTTAACTCACATTCACGTACGACTGTAAATGGAGATTGCCAGGCGTATCATCAGAAACCTCAGAGATTTAAGCAAATGTTTGTTATTTCTCACCACTTAAGCTCTACAAAAACAGATGGTTAGACGATTCTCACACGTGTATAATACCAGCACCGTGATATCGAGTATGTTACAGTGATGATTGGTTCATCAATTATCATGAGCATTTCAACTGTCAGCTTTCACAACTATGCCTCTGGCTATTGGATGAAAGTTTCCACCGCCAACGATCCCAACAGGAATTCCAAAAGACATCACAAATCTAGGAGCTTTTCGTAGGACAACGACAAAGACAGACAGTGTGCAAGACTAGGAAATAAAATTACTCGTGATCATAAGCTTCAAGATCTCTTCATCTGTTGAGAGTTTTTAAAGCTTACGGAGAAGGATTCGAGAGACGGCCATCCACAGATGGTAAAGCGTTTTGTGGTTTAATTACCCTCAATGTAGATGTTAAACACCATTCGGCGGGATATTTATATACCCAGCTCCCATAAATACCACCTACTGTTCACTACCACTATACGTAAACGAACAGTACTGGTTGTGGTATTTTTCAGAGTGGAAGGAGTTATATTATTTAAGGAAAAAAAGAAACCAAAACAAAATGCCATTTACTTTCAGCAAAATACCATAGCAGCAGCTGTGCAACCCTCCTCGGGCTTTCTATGGTAATATACCCATATCTATGCCCCAAATCTTGTCACAGAAAAATTCTCCTATTTTTTATGAAAATTTATGATTTTTACAGATGAGGTTTAAGTGCAGGGGTATGTTTAGATAAGAAGGTGCATGACCCAAGCAGGTTAGAACGACTCCGTGGGGACCCTGGGTTTTACAGTTCTGTGTTTCTCATCAAACCCTCTCTTCTTGCTCAGAAATATTGTCTCATGTTCCATGGGATGTTTCATTGCAAATTAGTCACGTCTAGCTTCTACCCATTGTGGAGTTCTACTTCCATACTTGAACTATTGTATGAGAGCACCAAGCAGTCAAAAGCCTGTGGCACTGTTCTACAGGACCATTCTATGAGACCATTTTATGGCAACATTCTGTAAGCACCATGCAGTCTATATGAAGGCAACAACCTGTCAGGGTCCATGCCCAATCATTTCTGACCAGGAATACCTGATGTCGACAATGTACAATGGAAACATATTTTTTTAATTTTTTTTAGTGGATAAGAAACCCCCTAATTAAAAAATTAGAATTTGTACTAAATAAGTACTAAACTTCCTCGTTAATTTTTCTCATCTGGTATTAAGAACCTTGAGGTTGTTAAATGCTTTATATTTAAGCCCCTCGAAAAAGCCGACCTCATTACAGCATAGTTTAACATGTGTCTGCATACCATGCATTAAACTAGGGATCATGCTTTCATTTCAAGAGATACTACCCAAATGGATTCCAACCCAGGAAAAGATTCCAACCCAGAGAAGGGATTCCAAGAGACAAACTGAGGTCATTGGTTCAAAATAATCACGTTATGGACGGAAAATTTCTTCACTACTTTCACTTTCTTCACACATAACATTCCAAGAAAGTTAACTGTTGTTTTGTATGCTTTATAGTTTGAACAAGGGATTGAAAGACCAACCGACATATTTTAATGATAATTAAAGTAACGATTAGTCTGGCAGATGTTTTGCACTTGTGTACTTGTGTACTTGTGTGGTTTTTTACTCAAGTTTTCCCTGAAATGGGTCAAACATAACAGATGTAAAGTACCATTCTTAAACTCAACACACACTAAAATTCCCAAATTAACACCCCACTCCTTCATTCTGGCAGGAGGACTTGAATCCTCCCCAGGGTTCAACAACCTTTTTTATAAAAATCCATCATTGCTCCCCAGAGATTCTCCTGTTGATCTACAGATCTGATGCTTTACGTACTACGCTAGCAATGTCGACTCAAATGTCATCTCCTTTGCAATTGGCACTGCCTCTTCCTCCTCCAGATGACATCCTCAGAGAAGCTGCATCATCCCCGTTTCTAAACCCATTTATAAAGATTAATTTAATCTACAGCGATATAAAATATGACATGTTTATTTTTCCACCGGTCCCTAAGATGGCTTATGGAGCCCCTTCGCCTTTAGCAGATTATAAACAATCATCTTCCAGGCCAGACAAACCTTCCGTTTTCTCTCTCACTCTCTCTCTCGCTCTCCTCTCTATTTTTTTTCTCTCTCCTGAAAGTCTTGAAAAGTTTTTTTTTTTTCAGACTGGGTCTGCGTGGAAGAACTTGTCCACGATTAAGAATTAGCGCGAGCCCTGAGACGAAAACGGTAACGCCCCGACATATTTGATGATAGGCACCTCAAAAATGGAAGATGTTTTTATTGATTGAATGAAACAGATTTATGGAAGTTGTCGGGTTAGTGATTTATCATTAAAAGCCACGAGAGGACTGTATCAATGTCCCCATTCTTCCGAGCAGTTTGGAAAAGCAGAAACTGTCTATAATTAATTTACTTTATTCTGATTTGGAAATTTTGGGAACCTTTATCCATTAAGAAGATTGAAAGTTTGAGTGAAATTCTTTCTTTTTCTTGTTTTCTTTCATATTCCCCTTTTGTTTTTCTTCTCTCTCTCTCTCTCTCTTTGGTGTAAGTTTCCTTTTTCTGCGGTTTCTTCTTTTATTTTAACACATGTTGGGACAACCCTACCAATGTAAACTTTTAAAAGTCTGAATGATTTATTATCACGTTTTATAGCATTTGTGTACACACACAATGGCTATGTATCTCGCATGATTCACACCTCTTATGGATATAAAAGATGGTGGCATGTTCTGATTGATACAGTTAAGTAATCATTAAAATGTATCATCAGTCTGATCCGAATGGTGAATTTGAAGGCATCAGAGAGAATCCCTTGTGCGACATTACCACCCCCACAGGAAGTAATGGGTGGCTCCCATAGTCCATGCATTGTGTGGTGATGGTAAGCTATCTTATAGCGGCTTCTTCCACTACCTCTAACATTTTCTCCAAATCTATGTAGTCTTTTTAGGCTATTTATGGGGTTTCCCAAAATTTTATGTAACGGAAAATCAATTATAGATAAAGGCCATATCTGTACATGAGAGCAGAGAAATACGTACAATAGAAAAAAAGATGTAAAACTCATTCATGTCAAAATGAGGTGATAGAAAAATCAAACTAAATTAATACACCAAGGTAGCCAATCCTTTTCTGCGGTTACCATCCAACATATTTCATTATTGAAATACACATTTTTTTATGAAAGATAAAAAAGTACAATAAATCTTTCAAAGTAATGCATAGCTCCATATACTGATGCGTATCCCTTTACAAAATCTTACAACTGAACATATTATAAACTTTCACACATGTGTAAGTCTCAATTGACGGGCGGAAACAACACCAAACAGCACAGTGGAAATATACAGTTTGAAAACCAATGCATAACTGTCTCAGTAGATATCAACAACACAAAAAACATGTGCATACTATTTTACATATTACATCATTTTAAATATTTATTTTTCACCATTGGATGAAGGTGCTGTTAATAAATAGATTTAACTTAATCCTCAACATTTTGTTTCTGTGACACTTTCTTTATATTAGTTATAATCACATTTAAAAAGCAAACTTGGAAAATTGCAAAAAGGTGAACTTTTACTTCATTATAATTTGAAATAAAACTCACATGACTAGTGAATAAGCTAATGGCCTGCATTTTGATTGGGATTATTCAACATAATAATATCATTGAAACATCAATCTAAAAGTAAAGAGAGCTACTTTAAGCTTATTTCATACATCTTTTCCTTTTTGTATTTATAATGGTAAATATAGACTACCTTCCCCTCTTGATTTCTGAAAGGATATTATTCCATGGTGTAAACTCGGTATATCTATTAAAGAACCAAATACTCAAGAATATGGTCACATTTAAATGTATTGCATTGTCCATGCACTGTGTAGCAGCTACACCAATGTGTACCAACGAAGACTGATGCAATATCCACTAAAATATCTCCATAATTCATTTAAAGGTTTGGGGGTTCGAAGAGAGGGTGATGAAGGCAGGGAGGAAGGAACGTTTTGAGTAACAACAGTGAATTACGGCTTCAATCACTTACGGTATCCTACGTTTACCGCACGTGACCCTAAAAGTTGCCAACAGAAAGTGCAGGTTACTGTTCTGGAAACACTTGTTACGTACGATGTTGGACACTGCCGAGACAGCGGTAACATTTGATTGATAGGTGCAATGTTTTATGCTGCAGTGCCTTACACACCAGACTGAGCCAGTACATGCTATATAGTCTAAAGATATGGTCAGCGTCAACTGAGAATATGCATGGAACCCAACAGAAGAGAACACTCCTGCACAGCCACTTCTGAGTGGGTGGAATGAGGAGGAAGAGGAGGGCGGTATATAAACTGTAGACCTGACGTATAGCTAGATCATGTGACCATGCGTAACAAGCAATAATGATGAGATGGAAAGAAACGGTAACTGTCAAACAATATAATTTGCAATACAAAAACCCTGGAGAATATTCAGGTGTGAACATTTCCTATACAAGTTTTCCAATCGAACCACTGTGTTTGTATGCAAGGACTTGCTTGCCGAGCACTTAATACAACGGTTTGGACTAGATAATGTGTAATAAATTATTTAATGTATTCGCTATAGATATGCTTCCAGATAGATCATTAAAACCTTGTCAATGGTGACCCGTTTGCATATGTAATTAACCTCAAAAGCGCATCAAGAACATAACACCTTTCAGCCATTACTTTTATCTACTTTCAGCTACGGGTATTCCCAAAAAGAAGTGGGTTTTTTTTTCTCTTTTTCTTTTTATCATTTTTCATTTCTTTTTCGTTTTTAGTTTAATTCCATCTACAGCTGACAGCATCTAAATTGAAGTTTATCACCAAAGATGTGAAGAAGCTAAGCTCCACTTCGGAGACTTCAGAGACTTTGGGTTAATTGTTCGAGAGTCCTTCCCTCCAAGAGTGGAAAAACATTTGCATTAAATTACCATTTAAGAGAACACTTGACGACTGCAAAGCAAATTACCCTCAGTGAAGGAATGATAAAGACTTAATATGGAGTTTGAAACTTGTCATGGAACTTTCAGAGGAAATTTGGCTGTGTAAATGGGGGGGGGGGAGCCCTCAATATATATATAACAAGGGATACTTAGTCAGAGCTTGAAAATTTTGTACTTAACATGTTCCAGTACACAGAGCCTGATACAAGAGAGCAAAACATGCAAAACCAAGTCAATTTGTGCAGATGAAAAATCTCTGTTGCGAATGTACCTGTTTTGAACTCCAGAATGAAAGCTCAGGTAGGCAGAGGAAGTGGACTTTGTTCCAGAATTAGATCAGCAGGGGCCCAATGTGAAAAGTATTCTTATTTGTACAGGTTAGATAGAAGGGAAAGTGCATGATTTGAGAGGGGACATGTAAGAGAGGACCAGCAAAGTAAATATCATTATGTGTGATTAGACACAGGCACATCATCTTAGCTGAAGAAGAACTGTTCCTATCCCTGACATTTCAAGTTTTTTGTTTGTTTTTGAAGAGACACAAGTTTGCAAGAGATCAAAAGCAGGACAATTCTCATTTTGCCTACAAAGTCAATCAATTAATTAATTCTACAATTAACTCTGCAATTTTAACTTTACTTAAGGAAATTTGAGTCATGAATGGCTGAAGATGTCAATGTACTCAATTGGATTTTTGAAAGCAATAGGTTGGATTATAAAATATTAAAATTATCACCAGATAACACGCATCCCCCTCCCCCACCCCCCCCCCCAACAGATCCGCTGGTGTTTCTATGTGTATTAAATTATTCCATGGTAAACAGTATATGCAGTATACAAACAAGATTGCTAATATTGACCCAATAAAGCTGATGAGTAATAAGTCTTCCTAATTAGTTAATCAGAATATTATTTTACTACTGTACCATGAAACTTACACAGGAAATAGGTTAGTTCTATGCCCATTCATTATGACAATGGTACAGGCAGAGATCCCGAGCTGATATTTGTCTTTTTCTTACTCTTTTAAGCTTTTTCACATACACATATGTTGACAGTCACAAATTATATGCACAGTGAATATGGACAATATTCCATTCTGTCTTTTACCATAGTGTCAAAGCGTACTTACTCCTACAGAGGTAAATAATTGCAGCTTTACATACACATGTACTGTACCCAGTTCCTTTGATAAACCTAGACATTTGTCTATTAAGACATCCAGTGTTTGTTAATCTGGGGTACACGCAGCCCCTGGGGGGAGACAAGGCAGTACTCTAGGGGGGTGCAACTCTACAAGTATTAAAAATAAATATACTGAAAGTGTTCATCCTCAGCTTATTAAAGGAGGTGCAAAAGGGTTTTCATATTTTTTGTCAATTGCCAAAGGGTTTGAGTACTAGTGTAAAATGTTAAGAAACACTGTTTTAAGGCAAAAGAGTCATCTGTCTACTTAATTCAAGACAACAGAATTATTTGCATATATGTAAAACACCAATGAAAATTACTCATTTCTTCAACAAACCAATTACACCAGCTGGTAATGTTTGCAGCGTAAACGTTTGTCTTTGTTCAAATATTTTTGCATATTTTGACTGTGGGAACAAAAGCAATTTAGCATTACGTCAAAAAGAGTAATGCTTATACATTTAATCATGTAACATCTTTTCTAAAATTTTCATTATTGCTACATTGATAATAACATTTTACAGTTGGGCTACTACAAGTGGCAACAATTTATATTTATAAAGGACAGATAAAAACAGCAAAGTAACCAAAGTTTTCATTTTCCAATATGTTTATGTTTTCAGACAAGTTATTAATCAATGCAATTCATGAACAGAAATGATTATACATTATTTTTGAAAGAGCCAAGAAATTTAAAGTTGATTAGATGCCAGTAAAATATGACCATCCAATCCCTATATTCAAATCTTTCTCGGTTCCTCTTAAGATATCTTCCAGACCCATCCCTACCCTCTTTTCATGAATAATTTGCACTTTTCAAAAGCAAATTATTTGTTTCATTTTTATCTGGATTTCTTTGACATCTTTTCCTCTTTGGTTTTTATCTTTTTCTTTCAGACTATATCTCTTTAAAGCCTCCTTCAAGACTACTTCATGAGCTTGTAAATTCCTGTCAACTATATTTCTAAACCTGGGAGACAAATTTTTAATGGTCGTTCTGGCCCATAGTGCCAAGATGCTTGTAAATCAACCTCCTCTTGGAGGGAATACCCACCAAATGAATGAGAGATAACCAGAAAAGGTAAAAGAGTGCCCAGGTTTAACAGTACTAGTTTGTCACACACGCTACTTAATAGTAATACATGGTATGTAAGGGTACAGTACAATATTCCTTTTTCATTACAGCAAGTGAGTTGAATCTCCATCCACTATAAATACTGATAATTCCAGGACTGTTGGCCATTCCATCACTTATGGTTCCTGTATATCATATATCTGTGGTTTTGTGATCTCAGTATTTATATATCATCTGTACAGTTTCTCTGAATTTCAGCCCATGTGGGTAGGGAGGCTGGCAGAGTATACAATGCTACCCGTTGCAATGATGAGGAGGGGGAATTTTGGATGAGGAGGGAGATTTAGGAAAGGAGGGGGTAGGATAAGGGAGAGGGATTTAGGGTTTAAGGGTGGGGTGTAAGAGAAGGTTTTGGATAAACACATGTCAGTAGTAAAGATTGTATCCTCCACCATGTCGAGAACAACCTAACAAAATGCCATCAGCTATGAAATGATCCTCCCAGGGTCTTCACAACTCCATTCTCACCACATAACCCCCACTCAGGTGTTCACCCATGTAGCTACATGTAGCTGTATGACATACGATCAGGGTTCGGTTTCTGGAAGAAACTGGTTTCTTCCAGTCTTTTCTGGAAGAAACCGGAATAGACCGGCAAGATCTTGAAACATGCTTTCTATTTGTAAGTCAAACTAACACTGGAGAAAGAATGTTATAGGATCCACACATTCTTTAATATAAGAAAAATGACACATTCAGTTATTTAAACATGTTTACTTCAAATTTGTTATAGTTATTTTATTTCCTGCTAAAATCTTACTAATATGGACTAAAGACAAACTACACAGGTAAAGAGCAGGGATATGTGTTGACAATTTTGTAAAACTACTCTCTTTTGTAAACCTACCCTCTTATTCCAATTTATACAACATCTACCTGTAAAATCCCCTCCCTACAGGCCCCCATTAGATAATTAATAAACAGTTTTGATCTTGTTTTTTTTTTTTTTCCATCTCCCATCACTCAATTCCTCTTGCTCTGCCCTCTCAAACTTTAACAAATTGTGTATAACGTTATGTCAAATACACAAAAACTCTCAAAACGGCCAGTTGTGACCGTTTGCGAATATTTACACTAAGATGTGTCACAGTAATTTGCCAATTTTCTTGACTGTCCCTTTGTAACCCGATCTTGAGCACGAGACAAAATAGGGCGAGGCGGGATCTCCTTCCAATTGATTCTATATCGAGTGATTCATGCCTGCTTATTACCGAGAAAGATTGCGTGAATTTAACACCCTTTCAAGATTCTTTTAATCCTTTCCTATTACCCGTGAAATTAAAATGTAATGCCGTTTCAAACTTTTTTCTCCCTCCTTTACAACAGGATGGGGATTGACAGATCGGATTTCACGAGTGCACCAAACGCTTCTGCCGGGGTCACTCCGACGGGCGGCGGTGTTTCATCAGGAGCTGGGAGGAGCTGTC
>JAIPMN010012675.1:0-11589 GCA_020650975.1 Apostichopus californicus
TGTGAGGAAAATAAAGGACATGCATATTAACTGTTACATAAAAAATATAATGTAGGCTAGCATAGCTACCAAATAAAGATTACTAAGTAGTTCTGTTGTCAGGGGAAAAAAATAATACAAAAGAAAATTAACTGAGCACTTAAAATGGCAAGTGATTAATTAGGTGTGACTGCTTCTGTAGAGTATTAAAAGAGTGTTAGTATATATTATTGACATTCAATCAACTAGTATAGACTGCATTGCAGTGTACATCTCTGTGAGACCATTACTCCCTCCCCTCTCCCTCCCCCTCCCTTCCCCACCTATCCAGTTTTCAAAAAAGGCAATCACAAATTTACATTGCATTTCTACTTTAACTACAGGATTATCTTTTTGCTCTTGTGCCTTTGTAAGAGTTTTGATAGAAGAGTTGGTATATTGTTGAAATATAAAGAGCTTTATGCTGTTCTGTAGAGCAACACTTCCTCCCTCTGTTAAAGCCTCTCTCTGTGCCAGGCAGCAAAACAAGATGGCTAGTGGGGACATAATAGCTATATTAATTAGTCTGAAAGGATAGAATGTTTTTGTGACTATATGAGTTCATTCATAATCACAACAAAAACTGAAGAAAATCAGTACTGTTACTGATCAGAACAAACCCCAAAAATTTCTTCCGTTCATGTTTAATTCCTGATCTAACCTTTAACTGACAAATGTCTTTTAATTACTAACCATTGCAGTATCCCTTGTTACAGAGTACACATACTTGTAAACTTGTTCATCCACAACTATTAATCCTGTTCATCTCTGTATACTTCTCTAATCAATGCTGCCCTCACTGATACCTTTAATCTCCATTCTACTACTTCAATCAATACTGCCCTCAACTTTTCCTGTTTAACCATGGTTATTCCTGATCATACATGTTGTACCACTCCAGAGCCATATATACCGCTCTGTACCACTCCAGAGCCGTATATAGAGATACGGCTCTGTACCACTCTTATCAATACTGCCCTCACTATAACCTGTTCAGCCATGACTTTCGAATCCTACTTATATGAACCATGCACATGTCCTTCATTTACATCAACTGAGTTTAGCACCTTTCACTTCTTGCCCAGGATCCAATCTCTGTTTATGAATTCACTATAAATTTCTACTCTTTTCAACTACTGTATGCAAACCAAACTCTGAAAATGAAGACAGCATTTACACAACCTTCCAAAGCAAACAAAATAAGTCTGCATTCCAAGAATGATTTAAAAACATGTTTAGCACCAAGGATATGACCCCCACACCAAATATAAGACTTTCAATATTAGTTTCAACCTTTCCTTCTTAACAAAATACCTTATCAGCCTCCTTGCCATGAGATGTCAAATACATGTCAAACACACCAAGTATGTACACCAGAAGTCAATTTTAATAATACAGAATGGCATTTCACATGAACATGCATGACTTGAATCATTTAAAACATTTTTCCAGACCTACTGAATAAGTAAAGCAGTTTTAATGTAACTTGCCTGAAGCATACAGATGTTTTTCTACTAATTGTTTCAGAAAGTCTCTTCTTCGAGTTGTTTCTCGTTAGTTTTTGCTAATTCCGGTAGCAACTAATAGTCTATTATGAAAGCACAATCAAAAGGATTACCGCTGGGCTGGTAAACAAGGGTTCAACCCACACTTCAATGTTTATGGGAGGTCATTAACCATTGGCAGAACTTAAAGCAACCGGTTTCATTTCCTACTTAGATTTCCATATTCAATCTCTGACTAGATTCTATCGAGATAATAAAGCAATATTCTGTGTACGTGCAATGAAGTATTTAGACTCTCCTGCCTGACAAGGTAAGTTTGCTTGCCAAGCAGCAGACAAACAGCTCCCTCAGTTTTATACATGACGATAACCCCTAACCTACATTCTTTAATCTGCAGCAAGGTGTAAGCTGGTCAATCAAGTGCACTAAATCTTGATATTTGCTTATGAAATTCTGCAACTAATAAATATTTCTTGTGAAATTTAAAAATTGGCAATCCTGTATTGAAATTGTATGGTGAGGTTGTTGTGTTGTAAACAAAGCATGTTGACTTCAACATGTTTAAAATGAGAAGAACACATCCAATCAAACTGGATTCTAGAGCATATTTAGAAGTCCAAAGTAAAGCGAACCTTTAACCTTCTACTTTCTTTGGCTTGATACGTACACATGCTAAAGGAGATGTCTGATCCCAGTACAATATTCACCGGTTTATAACCTTTACACATTAAATGGGTTGTTGTGTAACAATTCACTCACTGGTAAAGCTTTCATTAATCCTCCCCATGCCCAGCCCAGCCATCATTCCCTACTTTCGCTCCCTTCTGATATCAATATAACAAAACAAAAAAAAGGTTCTGTATCAGCATTTAAATACGTAGAAAATATTTACAGGGGAGGGGGTGGGAATCAGTTCATCTTAAACATAGTTGTACTCTAAATTCAGTTTGCCAGCAGAAAGAACGAATCATGAATTAAGAAGATAGAGGAGGGACTGACCTGGATAATAAGGTTTGATCCAATCTCTTATTAATCAAATAGCACCATAATAATACTGATTAGTTTAATATTTCAAGACTCAAAACTTCATGTTTTATACCAAATACGACAAAACAAAAAAAGGATGTATTTCCACCTAGATCTTTGGTGTTAAGCTGAACAAGTCACACCACTGAGGAGGATAGAGGATAAATATAGATACAACACATCATGTGGAGAGGTTGTTCTCCAATTATACCTATCATTCCCAAATTTCAGGTAAGGTGGTTGGTAGGGTGGAGAGGGAGGTGCCTGGTCTTCCCCCTTTTTATCCCATTTATTAAGTATCTTAAAGTTTCCAGGTGAAAGTAAGATATAAAAGTAGCCTTAGATAGTGATAAAGAAGAAGCATGTTCTGTTATGAATTCAATAATTATATCATTGAGTACACAAAATCTTTAATATTGATGATTGCAACACATCAAGACCTGTACAAGCAAAAAAAACAACATATTAGTTTCTTCTATTTTAAAGTTATTACGAAATTCTTTTCCGAGTAACTACGCCTATTTGAAGTCACTGAACATTGAAAGCTGAAAATATTTTGTGCCTTCTCGAGCTTGAAGAAATTGTCTAGTAATAAATTTTTGCATTCTTAGATAAAGGTTATCTGTGAATAAATCAGTTTGTACACGTATACGACAGTGACTAGCAGTTTTTGACGACAAAAAATTAAGGAAAAGAAAAAGGTGGTGATATGGATTTAACTTTGGCAGAACTTTGTTTTCATTTTAGGAGCTGTAGCATTCACTGACATGGATACATGTTAGCACACATGCCATCCACATAACTGCTCAAATGGATCATATCTACTTTAGGCACCAGTATCATATTCAACTCAGTTTCATGAATAGCTATAGAATAGTCAACAAGTTGTGAATTATCTCGGGCACCAATTCACATACATTTCATGTGCTAGGATACCTCAGGTACCATTAAAACAGTTGCAAACGCAAAAAAAGCAGAACTGTTCCACTTTTAGTCCTATCAAGGTGTTTAAGAGTAGACTACTCCATGCATCCTGAACAATTCTAAATTCAAACACAACTTGCTCCACCAAACTCTTTGTCATACAAACATATTATCGATTAGTAGAATAGTAAGTAAAGGTTAAGATGTCAGCTTCACTGCTCACATTTTTACAAATGGTACACCTTTTTGTAGACTTATGCAAAACTTCATATTTTCAAAAGATTTTAAGTAAAACCGTGGCAAGCCGAGAATTTTTCTACACAGTAGAATAAAGATGATTAAAACTTTCAGATGTAATACTTAGAGAGTAAAAAATAGAAAGAAGATAGAAGAGCAGAGAATTAAAATCAAATGCATGTCTTCAAAGGTGCTATGAATATGCAGTAGTAATTGAATATGCATTACCAATGTTTTGTATTTTTCTTGGTTATATACAGAGCAAAGATTTACAAGTTAAGCCTAATAATTCAGACAAACTATTACAAATTAAAAAAATCAAGATAAACTAACTGAAAATATGGCATCTTACTGCAGAAGACAGACATGTCGTTTTTTCTTATTCTTTAAAGGACTTCGAAGACAAGGAAAGATAAATGTCTGCTCTACAGTTTTGGCCCTACTAACCAAGGTGGGATTGAAAAAAATATCTGCAGAGAAAAAAAATAATCAATCAAACTTCAATCTGACTTCAAACTCTTCAAAGGGAGAATGAAACCTCGTCAGAATTAACCGAGCATTCTTTGGCAGCAAGAAGCGCAGTCACACCACAAATCACTCTAAATGTAGAATATATCTCAGAAATTGGGTCGAAGTGATTCTATTAATACATGAGCCAGCTCATGGGTCAGATCTCTATAATGTATTGTTACATTGTACCAGATTAGAGGCAAGGTTTGGTGAAAGTACTTTGTCATTAAAATCTGGTTTGTTGTTGCAGTAGTCACCCTGACTCAGAGTATTTACTGTCAGGCAGTATACACTGTATGCTTGAAGAAGGAGATTTAAGAGCACAAGGTAAGCATATAGCTGACGAAGACAACAGTATCAATCTTTATGCCAATGAACACTCTGTTGTACATACAAACACCATTGAATACATTCAACAATAATTCATCATGTAAACCAATGGAAGCTATAGCAATAGTCACAAACTTATCACTTTTTATGTCTAATTTTTCTTCTCTTTTTTGGTCTGTGGTTGATTGGGAATTTAAAAAGAAAGTTTCTGCATTTGCAGTAGATTTTGGTTGTACTCAATGCAATAATTATGCAACTTAAGCAATAATTATGCAACTTTAGCAAGAATGAAGAACCATTGTTTTCCACACAATTTGTAAGTACTGTTCTTAATCTACCTACTCAGCCAAATTCCATGATAACAATAACAGTGTTCATGCAGTGTTTTATATGATATGCCAACAAACAGGTATAGTGTCTAGGCTGTCAGGTGATGTTTCTTTGTGTTTTTGCAGTGTTTTAATAACAACAGAGTAACAATGAACACTGTGTCTTTGTACTTGGTATAGTGGGTAATGTTACCATTGCAACAGTACCAGCTGATCTAACTGAAGGTGTTACTGTACTCATATTAAAAGACTTGAAGAATCCAACATGGTGTTTGTATTCCCTTAACAGAGAGATTCTACAGTAAATATGACTCTACAGTAATGATTTTAGTGTTATATACCAGATAAGACACAAAACACAGTTCAGTCCACCCCTTGCCTCCTCTCATTACAACACCCACTCCCTTACAATTACCCCTGACCAACCAAACTATCCACTTCCTGCAACAACACTCTCTCTTCGGGTGTGAGAAATGAACACCTAAGGTCACAGTAGCATCCTGTGCAATCACAATGCACCTGTGGATGAACAAAGACCTCTGCACAAGTTTCCCTGTGCTGGTGTTAAAGTGAGGTCCAACCCTGTAGCTGTGTAACATTCCTTTTAAGTCAATCTCTTTGTTTTATACAACCACTTTCTGATCCCTGATTGACTTGCTGCTCCAGAGTTGCCCAGAGGATGAGGCCCTTAATGCAACTCTCCAAATATCAATTTGATCCTAACGTTTAATGGAATTCGTCAACTCTTTCCTCAAAATTCTTAAAATGACAAAATGGTAGGAAATTGCGTCCCATTTTCACTGGAAAATATCAGTTTTAGAAGACAAATAAGCTCAAAATAAGTGAGCACATGAAGCTCTGCCAAACTGGTTTTCCTTCAGAAAATAGAGGGCAGTATTCCAGTAAGGCTAATGTGAAGATACCAAAGTCTCCACTCTCTCATTTAGTACGGTAGTTTCGTACTAAGCTTGTACTTGACATAAACAGCGAAATCCTTATCATCAAGCAACTGTTCCCAAGGGGGTTCACTTCCATGGTTAGATGTCTCACTCTGCCTACCTTGTTGACAGATTTGTCTGGGTAAAGTACTTTCAACTGCAAACCAAAGGCCTAAATTCTGGGCTATTCCATTCCCGTCTAAACCTTCCTTATGAAATGGTTAAACATATCTTCACATTTCACCTCGTTTTCATTTGTCATCAGGGCTTAAAGGGCCTGTCTGTGCTGCTGCCAGACACTCTCTGCCACCAATCTGCCACTCAATCTTTGCAGAAAGAATTGATCTAAACTCCCTTTCCATGAAACACATCATATTACGTGCACGTCGACTGCAAAGTAGAAGGTTTCTTCATCCATTTATGCGGCAACATATCAAAATCATGTCATGTTCATAATTGTGGTACAACACTTATCCGCTGAAAGTTTGTGTGATCGACTCCATGATTCATATAGACCTTTGGATGGTTATCATTCTCCTCCCATGGAATTTGACCCTACGAAAGAAAATAATAGAGATATATTATATGAGTCTCTGGATGCTTCTCAATGCAAACTTCTAACGATTCTATGCTCAAGCCAAACAAAAATCATAAACACAAAAATTAAGGGAGCATAACAACTGATGGTTCTGTGCGGTCTCTATTGCCTTTGACTGATGCAGCCGAACCTCAAAATTTGTACTTAGAGTTTTGCAGTCTACCAGGTTTTGAGTCTTCACAGCTTTAATTATTTGTATTCTGAAATTTGTATTCTTTGTAGTTTTGCATTTTACATATTTGCTTTGGCAGTCTCTATTGCAATGTTGTAGTTTTTGACGGTGGTTTTGGTGTTTTGTAGTTGTTATATTTTTGTAGATTTGTCTACTTACAGGTCTGTCTTGTTCTGCAGCCAGGGTTGCTTTGTAACTGGTTATGTTTTGCAGTCTTTGATATATTCTTTTAAAGTTGTGTAGTTTTGTAGTGTTCATGTTTGCAGTTTCTGGTATTTTGTAGTTTTGCAGTCCTTATTGTTTTGTATTTTGTTGTTTGACATGTCGTGTTGTTTTTTGCAGTATGTAGACTTTGTTTTGAAATCTTGTTTGGTACTGAAGTTAATCATCTTTGTGATTTGTAGTATTTACTGTTTGTTTTTATGCAGTTCTCTTCATTGTTGCCTAATACCATTTGTTTGTGTGTCTAACTTAAGTATTTGCCCTGGTTGCAGTCTTCATACTTGTTTCATTTGGTGTTTTGCAGTTTGTTTTATATGTATTGCAGGGCACTGTGTGTGCTCTTTGAGACAACTAAACCACTAAGTTCAAATTGCACTAGGTAAAAAATATCAAAGAGAAACCTTGGAGTTGGAGTAGAGAGTATCATTTCACATTATTCCCTGGCTCATACCCATTGTGGCATACTGGCTTTTGAAACTTTCTCTATTCACATACTCGACTTCTGAACCTTGGAAAATGTCAGTAGTATTTCATTGTTGTGATATTCCATCCAGATATGTCACATTTTACTCAATCTTTAATATGTGTTTCATCCTGTTTCCTTCTTTTTTAAACTCATCCAAATGACATAACAATGCTATCTGCAAAAAGAAAAACTATTCTTTACCTGAAAATTTGGAAACTGATGAGGTTGTAGACCAGTGACACAGTTAGAATATACAGCTTGCTGATAGCCATTTGTGGATTGATACTGCTCTTCAATGCTTGGCAAGATATTAGATCCCATTGGATTGGTAACAGCAGTCTCTTGCAATGAAGAAGAAGGGTACAAGCGCTGCTGCTGCTGGTGGGCTGAAAACATTTGGCTCTGCTCTGCCCTCGGATGTTGGTTCATGCTGACAGCCATCTGTTGCGATCTTTGGAAGTATAGTTGCTCCTGCGTTGGCTGAGAGGCAGGTTGCGAATACTGGGAGAAGTAACCCTGCTGGTTGTGAGTTGTTGTGGTAGATTGGTTTTGGTAGAGCTCATGAATATTCATATCAGCTGATGTCGGTGGGAGACAGAGCTCATTACCCTGATGGGCGGACGATGATGATGATGATGATGTTGCTGAGTGATAGAGGTTGGACATGGACATGGCAGATACAGTTTGGGAGCTGTTCCCATATGATGATACAGTGTGGCTGTTACTTACACAAGCCTGACTGGGTACTGTTCTCCTTGACGACGTATACAGCATTTTGTTTGCTGCTACCTGTCTTTGTGGGAAGCCATTTTGATATCTACCTTGAAGACTATTCTGTATTCCTCCTCCTCCTCCTCCTCCTCCTCCTCCTCCTGTGCTACTTCTCTCTCTCTTTACCTCTCGTTGAATGGTCTCCTTCTGTAAGCACAGACTCTGAATAACTTCATCTCGTTGCATGTACCCATTACTGGACACCTGCGGTACCAGACTCGGGCTACTCTTTAGATTCAGGTCCGGGGTAGACGTGTCCACCTCTTCGATCATGTTCAGTACATCGTCCAGATCTATTTCGGTGCCATCAAACTCTGTCATGTCTAATCCTGGGATATCCAAGCCACTCTCCAAACTATCAGTGGATTCTAGGGGTCCCCTCCTAGATCCCAACTGTGCCTCTAGGTCAATCAGATCGGACTCGATGCTGTGAATGTCACTCTTGGCCTCGTCACTATCGACACCACTATCGCTGGGATTACTCAAGAGAGATACCTTCGAATTCATGTAAGATAAGCGGTCATTACCCTGTTCAGTTATCATCATGTCTGAGGCTATCTTGTGATTGTTGTTTTGTGGAAGAATCTGACCTTTCTGTATTTGAGGGAGATGACGTCTGCGCTCCATAGCACAATCAGGGCTATGATTGGGTGAATACTTCAAAACTGATGGTGGTGTTTGGACAGGGGAGTTTCCAGCAACCATTCCGTTAGTCCCAGCAATACGCATTTTCACCTCATAATCCTTGGACCACTCACTGTTAGAAATGTTTTCAAGGGTGTTGTCAAAATGGATATTTTGCAGAGCCTCAGCCAAATCCTTATCCATTAGCTCTTCGGCCATAGCTGGTTCTGGAACTGGCATCTTATGGACAAACTTCTGGCTGCCACTTCCTGTGAGGTTGAAAGATGGCATGAAGAGACTGCCATGACCTCTTACATTTGAGGTGGATGTTGGTGATACCCCTCTCCCGTTCTCAACCACACCACTGCTGGGCCGTTGTGGGGGAGATTCCACTTTCAGTTGGGGTGAATTTTGTGGTACCATCCCTGGTCCACCAGAGGGAAGGCTGACTGCTGGACCACGTTTTGGTGGTCCACCCATTGGCTGTCCTATGGGTGGTGACCCATTCATGGGTGGTGACCCATTCATGAGATGTACCCCCATTGGGGGTCTACCCATTGGCGGTCCACCCATTGGCAGTCCGCCCATTGGCGGTCCGCCCATTGGCGGTCCGCCCATTGGCGGTCCACCCATTGGCGGTCCAACCATTGGCGGTCCACCGGGAGGGCCTCCTCCAGGGGGTCCTCCTCCACCCATTGCCATGCCTTGCAAGATTTCTGCAAAATAAAAATAAATGCACTCACTTGCACTGTGACATAACAGCAAACAGCATTACAACTCCAAAACATGTTTGACTAAACTTTGCTAAGGTTTTATGTACTTATACAACATTGACAAACTGGTGTTCCATTTATATTATTATTTTATAAGTAGCAGGAGCAGAACAATGCACTACAAAACATATTTATTCAAGAGTTAAATGAAACATGGAATACTGACTGAGAAATCATAACCAATGGAAAGAGGAAAGTTTTTGGCTAGCTTGAGGATTTAAACCTAGTTTGAATCCCCTTATAGTTAAAAAAAAAAAGACTTGATACTTAAATACAACATAGCTTTTACAAGTAACTGAAGCAGAAGCAGGCACTACAAAATGATCATGGTTACAGAGTATGTATTAGGCACTGTAACTTCTGACTGGCACTGACTAGCTAAGGCATGGCTATGTAGGGATCACTACAAACTAAGGGCTGGATAATTTAGTTGTTAGAGCACCCAGAGGTCACACCCATCTAATCCCCATTCTAGCCATACTTTTCTTTGCTCTTTTCCAGTATTTCAAGAACAGCAAAGAAGAAAGGTAGAGATTTTTTGTTGACTTACCTTTTGGTATCGGGGGTAAAGGAGGGTTGCAGTTGTAAAGTTCAGCGGGTCCTTCAAATGGGAACTTGAATGGGGCCCCTCGATTGCCAAGGTACTGTTCACCCTCCTCATCACTGGAAGGGAAGAGAAGAGTGCAATACTTAGACTTCAGTATACAGAAATCAATAAAATCAATAAAATCACAAAAATCACAAAAATCAATAAAATCACTAAAATCAGAGGGTTATTACAACGGTTATAATGTTGTCTTGAATTGAAGAAGCTCTTAAATCATTTCTTGGAAGGGGCTGGGGCAATAGAGAGATAAAGGAACAAGGCAACAGAGACCCTGGAAACTCACATATATATTTCACTATGTCAATGATACTGCATCTCTTTGCATATTCATACACATCTGTATGTATTCACACATTGGTATACTCCCCTCTCTAACATGAATCAGAAATGGTGAGGTCAGAATTCCTCCATTGTGGCTATGTCATCCTTTCAATGGTGGAATGCAGGGTGCTCTATCTATAAACTTGAAATGAAAATTCCACGGAGATGGAGAGAAAGTTTTTAACTCACGACATTGGACGATGGGTAGAGACCAGAGCATCGGGTTTGCCGTTCTTGTAGATGACCCGTCCTTTAGCTTGCACCCACAACCACTTGGAACGTTTGGTCATCAGCCTAAAATAGATGAACCGGGTTTCTCCCTTCCTCATCACTGCAAATGACAAACAGGATTGTGCTTGAAATAATCCCACAACAAACCATTATGCTGGCAGTAGATTTAATGTCACAAAAAACATCTCATTTACTGCAGCAAATAAGACACAAGTAGTACAGGCACTGACATCATTGTAATGGTTATTCTGTTGTCTTAAAAAAATATTTTTAGATTCTGAAAAGGTCTGTTAATTTTCACAATGAACATTGACACATGACAAAAATGGTAATAAGAAATTCAATGACCTTTTCTACAGAGCGTGCCTGCACTTTTTATTTTGGCAAAGTTTTAAGTTTCTGAAAAGGTCTGTTCATCTTCACAATGAACATAGACACATAGACACACAGAATATAGACACACATAGACATAGACACATAGACATATGTGAACATGTCACAATAAGTACAGTATACATAAGTACAGTACACAATAAGTCACAGTAAGTAATTCAATGACCTTTTCTACAGAATGTGCCTGCACTTTTTATTTTGGCAAATAGTCAGGAGGAAGTAAAACTCAAGTAGAAACAATTTCAGAAAATCATTCCATTTTCAATGACTTTTGTCTTTTTTACTTTTCCTTTTTCCAGACCTGGAAGTTTATTTGTTGCAAATTGAGCATCACAAGAAATCAAAACTAGTCTAAACTCAAGGGAATTAAAATTAAATTTTCATATTTTAAAGCAGTTTTGAGGTAAGGTGTTTTGTGTCTACCAAAGTAATGGAACTACTGTTTTTTTGTGAATACTGTTATACATCTTTAACTTGTTTACGGATTGCTATGCTAAAACACATAAATTAGGTACCACCATTGCTGAATGACTTTGATCAATTTTATTAGCACTCTAAATTTGAAGGGGCAATAAACATCTTCTTTAACCTATT
>JAIPMN010012677.1:0-12585 GCA_020650975.1 Apostichopus californicus
GCAAAATCAGAAAATACACCTGGATACGCGTAGACGTCAGTAAGTTAGTCTTTGGTGAGCAACATAAAGACGAGCTCATTACAGATATCTGAAGCAATTTGTTGCGGGGAATCTCTCAGTTTTACATGCAAACCAACATTCCTAAGAAGAAATTAGAAAAAGAAGATCAAGCTTAGACAGGGAGCGCTAGCTATAGGCCTCGCCTTCTACTACAACTACGTTAGTACCACTACTAGCCTACTTCATGCCAGTGGTACTAGGCCTACTGCTGCAATTTAACTTAACTTTTAACTGTACATACAACACTGAAAGCATATCCCAAATGATTAAATATGTACTCCTGTCTTATCTGTCCACATTGATTTTATAGCTTTTTTTTAAAATTTGGTGTGATGTTACAAGATGCAACTCTCCCCCCTTTTTTTGTATCTTTGTTTTTATATATTTTTTGATTTATAGACAAAACTAGTATGTTAAGGATAGAGGTTCTACATTCATTAGGTTTCACAAAGTTTGTGAGCCTCCCATTATAATAAGTAGGCCTTGACATAAATTGGTTATTGAAGGCACTAGTTTGATAAAAAAATCGATGCACATTGACTAGAATTCAAAAATTTATTTACTTATAAGATTGAATTTAGAGAATACAAATGCAACCTATTTAAAAGTACTATAATAGCATCATGTTAACAAAAAGAAATACCTATATAAGTTCTTATCTTTTCTCTCTTTTCATTTTGTCATCAAAATTGTCTGCATTACAGTTGTAACTCCTATATCCATAGATCTTTTGTTTCTCTAGTTTACTAGTTTCATCCTTCCATGCTTTACTGTTGTAGATTAGTAACTTGAACAGCAATCTTGATAATTACAACTTTTTATTAAAGACAAATGTACGACCTGTCACTGTCAGTCGAGTTCTCTTTTCTTTCTTGTTTCTTTTTTCATTTTTCTATTTTTTGTTTTTTTGTGGCTTTGTTTGATGCACAGATTGATCTTGATGGGGTGAACAGGTTATAGCCAGCAGTATGAGTGCTGTGCTCCCTCTCCAGACAACGTCTGTGATATGTATTGTGAGAGCACTTCTTGACATCAACGATAAACACCTCCAGTACCGGGAGCCAGCCGAACTTTTGAAGAGACGTATCCTGCAGAACAGTTCCAATGTGACTGCTCTGAAATTACTGCTGCAGTACATGACTCAGCATTATCCAAGGGCTGTTACATCCCAGGTGCTAGAGTTCTTAGTGCCATTCCATCTCAAGACCTTTGACCTCACAAAATGCACCGAAGCATTGCAGTTGGAGGGCGAATATACCTCGCTGCTTCCTCGGTAAGAAAAGCAACAATCATCACTGGGAAACGTACTAGTCCTCAGAGGATATCATAACTTCATAAGTTAATGATATAATGGTTTAATTGCAGCGATAAAGGATGAGATAAATTAATGAACTCAAATATTTGTATAAGCTCCAGTTATTTCATGTTTGAGGTCCAGATACTTATTGCCCAACGATAATTGAAAAGAAACCATTCAAGAATATTGAAAGGAAGTATTTGATTTTGAAAGAATGGAGCGAGATTGGAAAGTTAATACATCATCTTTCTACATGTTGATATATATGCATCCTGATTTGACATATTTGACGTATTTATCGTATATGAACTAATATGGGTCATACAGACAGTCTTTTTTGTTGTTACGTACCAGTCTATTACATTAAAAGTAATAGTGTAGTCTACCTGGAAGGCAGATACATCTGAACAGTTGTCAGAGAACAGGACTTCCAAAGGTCACTAGTTCAAATCCCATTCTTGCCAATGGTTTTCTTTGCCATTCCCAAATTAATTTATAATTTCTTTTTGTCAGTTCAATTGTGGTGAATAATTGGTATGCTGGTCAGCTTTGTATAAAGTTTGCTGGACTTATCATATCTAGCGCACCATGACAACAACAATCTAGACAGCTTGCTTTTATCAAACTACAATTTTCATTTGCAGGCTTTCCAATGTGAGATCACTGATACACACGGAGGGATTGCTAGCAGATCCATTGCCAGTGAGCATAGCAATTGATTGGTCATCCAAACTAGAGCATCTCACATCGGTAACTTTGGAGGAATGTCCAGGTGTAACAGACAAGTTTGTCTCAGTAAGTAAACAGAACTGAGCAAACAAAGTAATATGATCCAACATATTTCTCATTTACATTGTCATAATGGCAAAGTAGATTCTTCGACAAGATTGGTTCATAATGATGTTCTGCTTGATGCCACGCTAAATAGACTGGTTTTCCTGTAAGGGTCTTAATAATCTCACAAGCCATCTCTAACATATTGTCCTCTTTGACTAGAATTCAGATATTGAAAGACTGGATTTCATATAACCTATGGTCTTTAAGTACACTGGAAAAGTGAACAGCAAATAGGATCTATTGAAACTTTTTACAGCCATTTTTGGTGAATAGTAACATGATTTAAGAAAATACCATGAAAATGTGTCAGTTAAATTTGTAGAAACTCATAACTCAGTTTGCTGCTTCTGTTTGTCTCAACAGATCATTCTTTTCAATGTTCCAAAGATCACACATCTAAACTTAGCCCGATGCTCCCAAATCACTGATTCTGCATTTTTAAATGTGTCGAAACAGCGCCCTCCAAAGTTATCGAGCTTGGATGTCTCAGGATGCGATTCCCTGACAAGTACAGCCATTCGTCTCTTGACTGAGTTGTGCGGACCTTCTCTCAGACATCTCAACATAGCATTAACTAATGTAAGTTGCTCAACCTTACGTACTGGTGATGTACATATCAATGTCGATGAAAAAAATGTAAATTTGCCTTTCCAGAGCATGGTTCTATTGGTTTGTGCACAACTATGGGTTTGTGTAGTTTTTTTTTTGTTTTTAAGTTTTTATTCTCTTGACCTCTGCAAATGGACCAAAATTTTGGGCAAGAAAGTACATTGTCATGACTGTGTGATTATTTACTACACAATAGTACCAATGAAGATGGTAGAGGGAGAGATTAGCTAGGTTGTATTTATAATATAAATGCCAACAGAGCCATATATTTACACATAGATTGTACATAATGCTTGATAGAACAGGTACCGAATTCCCATAATAACACTGTTAATGCATATATGTTATAAAGCATATATGTTATAATTGTTATTATTATGTTAAGCGCTACGAGAATTATTTCATAGATTGTTTGGCGCTATATAAAATTATGAATGATTATTTAATGAGCCGACTAGTCAGGCTTCAATTTCAAAACATAAGAAAATTAAAATTTTGAACAGTGCTTCTAATTTGACTTTGTGTGTGTGATTAATAGTGCTGATAAAAATTGTGTGGGACACAAACTCTATATTGAACCAAGTAACCTCAAGATATGCATTCTAATTTATGTTCAGTGGGTTAAAACAAAGCACAAAGACTGTCTTTTAAGTTTGAAGAGATACACTCCATCTGCAATACATGATAGGATTCTTGAAATATAAGACAGAACAGAAAAAGTTTTCTGGAAGGTTGTCCGATTATAATACCAGAAAAATGTCCAAAACTCAGATCTTCAATGGTAGGTATTGTTTCCATCAGATGGATTGTACAATCCTGTGGTACCTCGCCGGTCACAGCCTCGCTTCATCCGTTCGGCTCGCCTCTGAAGTCAGAGGGAAAATCAACAACTTAGCTGATGCAATATCATCACAGATGGATAGACTTATTCATGAGTTTCAGTTCATCACAGAGAAATTGAAGGAGATGGGAGAAAGAGATGGAGAGGTTAATGAAGATGGAGAAGATAGCAGTCAATCAGATGCAGGTGACAGGCCTAGTGGAGAAGTTGTTAAAGATAAAGAAGCCTTTGGTGAGGTGGATGGAGATACCTGTGAAGTTGAAGTAAAGAATAAGGCACTAGAAACCGTGGATCATATCTGTGAAAAAGCAAATGATGCTCCTACCTCAAAATGCTCTCTTGATCAAGAGATATCAACCGAGAAGCAAGCTGACAAGAAAGAATTGGTAAATGACAACCTGGGAGATTTTAAGGATGCAGTAAGGAGTGGTTCAACCTCTGCTGATCATGCAGAAACGGTGGAAGGGAAGACGAGGAGTCATTTGCCACCTGATGGAATGAATGAATATTTGGAACATTACAAAGCACATGAGAGTGGATCCCATACAGATGGAAATACTTCAAAGGAAGATGGACCTGGAAATGCTGAGAAGGATAAGTTGATGGCTGATTCTAGAACTGGTGCAAGTTCTTCCTGCACAGAGAACGGCCCTGCTGTAAAACCAACTATATCAAATTCTGAAATAAATAAGTCACCAGGTGAAGAAGAAGAAGAAGTAACAGGGTGTGAAGCTGCTGTCTCCCTACCAGTGTTGGTAGGAGGAGTTACAGAAATACTTTCAAGAGGAGACGTTCCTGAGATTGCAATCGAAAGTGAAGATCTGCGTAAGAAAGATACATCTGACAGTCTGAAAAGCAATGTTCTTGCTGCCGATGATACTACAGGTACAAATGTGAAAGCAGAAGAGAAGACCGGAGGTCTAACATGCACCGAGACCGTCGAAACTCCTGAAGAACCTTCAAACAGTCAATCTCTCTCAGAGAATAAACAGATCAACTTAGAAAGAGCTGCCAAGACAAGTGAGAGGGATACAGAGGGTGAAGACAAGGTCAAAGTGGATCCATGTAGCCGTTGTTTGCACAATTCTTCTAAAGCCCACATCCCGACTAAATTATTTGAACCTCAGATTCTGTCTCTTAAAATGGATCACATCGAGTTCCACGCCGACCTGATCAAGAGCTGCTTCGATGAATTCTTCTCGGCCAATCGTTGCCTTCAGATCGTGACTATCGCCAACAGGGCCATGACCAACGAGCTGTTACAGGTGTTAGCCGATCACTGCCCTGACCTGAGCTTCCTATGCCTGGTAAAGTATCCATTAATTTATTTTCATTCTTCATTCCTGCCACTTTATGATACTTTGTTCTGCTTTGTCACAGTAATCTCTCTCCTACAGAGCCTGCACCTTACAGCGTATCCTATAAGTACTATTCATGTACACCAATCCAGTCTCTTGTAACCATGCCATACATCTGTTGTCCTTTTAAGGCTTGAAACTACCTTTTTCAAATAGAAGTAATGTATTTAAGCCTTGGTACATTTCAATAGTGCTCAGCATTTCAAAGAGATTGGTGTGAGATATTTCAACGATGCAGAACATGGATATCTTGTATTATGTCAGTTGATGCAGTGAACTTGATGTTGGCCTAGACTATGTTGAACATGTATAACACCAATAATGATAGCTTTGACTCAAATTTAACAGATTTGAATGATTTGAAAGAGCCTTTTACATTGTTAATCATCAGGATTTACACTGGCTTGGATGATAAAATGTAGAATGATGTCTTTTTAATACTTAAGTATATATATATTCATTGCAAGAATTATTTTCAGTAATTTGTTGGAGATTTTGGTAAAATTGTCAATTAGCTAGCTGTATTTAAGGAATAATATTACTTTATGACTTTTCTTGTTATGTGATGTGTGTCTAGAAGTTAAAGACAGGACTTTCTTCTCTTTTCATCTCATCTTCTTCCTTACACCTTAGATGGATTGTGCAAAGATAACTAATGAAGGTCTTGCTTACCTCCTGGACCATTGCAAACATCTCAAGGCTCTGCACCTTCATGGTAATTAGTTAATTTATCTGGACTTTAGTACTTGAAACAAGCATAATTAGATTATAATGTATTATTATGATGTATTGCAGCATCCCCCTGGTAATTGGTAAATTGTCATACTGACAGACCCAAGTGTGCAAAATTTAAACAGTCACTCCCAGAGCACTACAGTGCACCACATCTCTTTATAGGGTGCAGACACAAATCGGCCCACGCAACTATAGTTGCAAGTTACCTCCCAGGTCCCCTTGTATACACTTCAAGGGTAAAGAAAGGCAATGGACATTAAGTGCCTTTGCCTAAAGACGCAACGTAATGATCTGGCCAGGATTGAGCCTTTGCCATTTGAATACAAACACTCTCAAAGTAAATGATAATTTTTTTTTTTTATAAATCTGATCTATTTTCTCCTACCCCAACAGGTGTGCCATTTCTCAACAATTCAGCGTTCTACCCTATCCTCAATGGTGACGCTACTTTGCATACATTACATGTGGCCGAAGTACGCATCACCGATGGGATTTTACATAAGTTGTCCAAGGGCATTGGACATTCGGTAAGAGTTTGTTACTCACCCATATTATTGATAGGGCCACAAACAATCTCATGACAATCAGAGAGTTATATTTCATATCTTTAGACTAATATATATACACATTTGAAATCTTGTTTAAGGTGTAGATTGGGGTATAGTTAGGTTCAAAGTTTCTGAAGATTTTCAGACATAGTTATGGTTTAATTCCATAGGAGTGAATACTACAGCCAACTATCATTGCATTGATCATGCAATCATTTGAGTTACAACAATTCATTGGTTTCTATTCAAGTTTTTGTACATTCTCATATTTATTTACTAAGATGTCTTTACATAACATAAAAGTTTAAACCATATATCTTTTTTGCTCAGCTGAAAGAGTTGAATCTCAATTGGTGTGAGGACATCACCTCTCGGGGTATTCTCTCCATGGCTGAGAACTGCCCATTTCTGGAGTCATTTTCTGTTCGACAGTTTCAAGTCAACGAGAGCACTCTTAGAAGTTTTGCAGAGAACTGCCCCAAGATGAAATATTTGGATCTCTCCGGCGTGGAGGAGATGACCGATAGCTTGCTGGCGGAAATGATGCCTCGATTTAGAATGCTGAAAGTACTGGACGTCAGTTGGACATTAAGTAAGTTGATCTGTCATCCTTCGAAGGTTTCACACCTTCTCTGAAATGATAATGCTAGCGTTAATAGGATCATGCTCTCTTTTCCAGCTAAGGGTTGCATAATTTTGATTATAGGATGATTTGTTTTTTTGTTCTTCATTTGTGGCATGAACCAAACTCCAAAGATGCAGTTAGAGTATATCATACTGCCATAATTCTAAGCTACACAGTTGGATCTATCAATCAGTTAGTTGCATACTTCATCATTGTAGGTAAGATAAGGTATCTGATTGTATTTCAAATATAATCTGTTGCACTATAGTCCTCCAAAGCAATGTACCATGTTCATTAAAATCAGGAATGCTTCAGAGGGTGAAAAGTTGAGCAATACACGCAATTTGTGGGACACAAACCTATCTGGATTAGATTAAGTAGTTACTATCTCACTTTAATTTTTTTTACATGTGTTCGCAAGAATATTTGCATGTTTAGAGACATTTAATAATAATAATAAATTACATTTATATAGCGCTTAATACAGCATTTCAAAGCGCTTTACAAAGTAGGAAAGAGACAAAGGAAACCAAGGAAATAGAGAAACTAGGAATCAAACAGAAATGTTTTAAGTTGTGTCTTAATAATACAAAGGGAGGGAGAGTTACGAACGTGAAATGGGAGTTCGTTCCAAATGAGAAGGCGCAGCGACAGAAAAGTCATGATCGCCATAACGAGTGCAAGTGCGTGGACTGGGAGTCCTGTACAGCATTTGCTGTACAGATTAAAGAAACTACTTAAATAATCGTCGAGTTAAAATTAGTCTGCACAAGGAGCGAGATGGTATATGAAAATGATTTGTGCATGCACTACAGAACTTTACCTCTATTGGTTTGGGAACAAGACTCATCATGCTTAAAGGTCTGCTTTAATTTATATAACATCTTTGGTTGAAGGACAAATAAATCAAAACATTCTAATTGGCTTATATGATAGACATGCTTGTCAAGGAAAAAAGCTGGGGAAAAAATTTACCCCATGTGGAAGATGTTATGGTTGACATGACCAGAGATCACCTTAGGAAATCTAAATATAACATCATCAATCCACTTGCTTGATTAAATAATGTTTTGCATGCATTGTTTATTTTTCCTTGATAGATTTCAGCTTTTGTCAGTGCTGATTCTAAAGTAATCTATGTTTGAACTTGACATTGTTATCGTATTCATAATCAACACTGTGTATACTCATAAAAATACAACAACAAAAATCAAAACTAAATGAAACCTACTGTACCATAGCCATTACGTACCTCATATTGACACTATGACATCATACATTTGCCAAAATGGAAGCTCCCTGACACAATTATGTATATATATAAATACATGTATATGGCATGATAACTCCCATACAGAGATACCATCCATACAAGTGTTTTTCTAACTATTTGTAAGAGATTATTCATCACAAACAACTCTTAACATTTTAGGTAAAGATATTGATTGTGTTTACTACACCTTTAATAGACCTTCTGTTATAATGTAGTCATGGTTACGGTGAGGATTTTACAATCAAATTGATTGTTTGATAATTCTTACATTGTTGATAGGATTCAAGAAAACTCATTCACACAGAAACATTTACTTGAGGGTGGGTCAGCTTTGTAATAACCAACATTTGGTTGTCTCCGATCTTGACTGTCAACCTCCAAGATAGATTACAGTTCTGGCTATCTGATCAGGAAACTCAAGACTAATACTTGCGTGTAACTTAACTGCAGTGTTTATATTTGACATTGTTCCAAGTCGAGCTCATCCTTGACTCTTTACTCCAATGAAGTTTGTTTTAGGATGTCTACACATTTGTTTTGACCTTTCATTACTTGGAAACAAGTGTAAATCAACTTGGATTACTGTTTAGCTGTTTGGCCTTCTCAGTTCATGATCAGGTGTGTCTTTTATCTCTTTTTTACAGCTCATCAACACTATCATATTGCGAATTCTTATCATATCTTTTTAATCTGAAGTCACAAAGTTTTCATGGTTGTAAAAAAAAAATCACTGTAAATTTGTGAATACAAAAGTCATGAAAATTGATGGTATTGCTATATCAAATAGTTCACTTACACACATTGTAAATATTGCAAACAGGTGGCCTCGGATATCAAATCCATCAATGTTATTTGTTTTATATCTGATCTTGTTACACAATATAATCAGAAAAGTACAACTTTTATTGGGTTGAAAATAAAGTCAATAAATTTATTTACTTTGCACTGATGATATTTTGTTTGTTATGTACCTTAACAGTTGGGAAGGTGAACATTGCCTCGTTGCCTCAATACTTGTTTATTATGGACTATTGTTGTACCATGTCCATATTGCATTGCATCATTTGGTTGTCATAGTTCAAATTGTTTTGTTTCTCATCACCAGATCTCACTAACGATGCAGTGGCGGCTATCCTCTGCAGCTGTCCTCTCTTAACCGATCTTAACCTGGCAGGGCTAAAAAGGATCACAGAGAAACCATTTCTGCCGATAATTTCAGGTAAATATGTGGTCAGTAGTCACATACCACTAATCGAAGACAGCCAATGGGAGATGAGGTCTTGAGATGTCTTTTCTTTGTATTAATACCTGTCAGAAATGATGTGACAAATTAAGTTTGACAAGTTTAACACATGTCTTGAAAGATGGGGGGTTGGAGTGGGTGTAGGGGGTTGGGAGGAATGGAGAGCTGGATGACACGGAAGAAAGCAATGACCTTTTATGTAGAGGAAAATTTAGATGATAGTTAGTTACTTAGAAAAAATGTGTAATATTTTGGAAAGCTGGTAGGATTTCCTGTCACGGTGAACAAAGATGGGCGAATTTGATTATCAATAGCACTGTGCAATGATTATCAATAGCACTGTGCAATGATTATCAATAGCACTGTGCAATGATTATCAATAGCACTGTGCAATGATTATCAATAGCACTGTGTAATACTTATCAATAGCACTGTGCCATGATTATCAATAGCACAGTGCAATGATTATCAATAGCACTGTCCAATGATTATCAATAGCACTGTGCAATGATTATCAATAGCACAGTGCAATGATTATTAATAGCACTGTGCAATGATTATCAATAGCACTGTACAATGATTATCAATAGCACTGTGCAATGATTATCAATAGCACTGTGCAATGATTATCAATAGCACTGTACAATGATTATCAATAGCACTGCAATGATTATCAATAGCACTGTGCAATGATTATCAATTGCACTGTGCAATGATTATCAATAGCACTTTGCAATGATTATCAATAGCACTGTACAATGATTATCAATAGCACTGTGCAATGATTATCAATAGCACTGCAATGATTATCAAGAGCACTGTCTAATTCAAAGCTTCAACGTGATGGGTTACAAAGACTTGATGAAACACAATTGGAGCAAGACCTCCGCTCACATACAATGTAGTATTGGGGCTATCCTACAGATGCAAAATGGGACTGAATTACATGGAATGCTATACTTCTAATCAGTAGTAGTCTGTGAGTGAAATGTTGGCAGTTCTTTCCTCAAATTAAGAGTCCAGTCTAAGACACCTTTTTGTTTTCTTTTGAAAACTGTGTTTAATTTGGAATATGTCTAGGCAAACTAACATGTGTTCTAGCCTAACAGATACTTCATTATAGAATCACTAAGCTGTATTATAAAATTGCTAAATATTTAAACACAAATGTCAACATAGTTGGTTCGGTGTGTGTCACAAGGAATCCAAGATGGTTACAAGTTAAATTATTTGCTGAATTGATGGAATATTGTTCAAGATATGTCAAAGGTGAACTTTCAAAATTGTGTTTAACCTTGTAAACGATCCATTAATGTACTAGACAAATGGCTTAAAATTTAATGTTGTCATTTGGTTCATACCAAATTTGCGCATATTTCACGACAAATTTTAATACTTTCATGTGATATAAAAAATGTTTATTTTTGATAATATTCAGACTTACTATAAATTTGTTTATTCTCATCAGATATCAACCGTTGGCGAAGATGCCAGGCACTGATCAAGTTGAAGCTGAGGGAGCAGAAAGTCCGAGAGAGGACCGGTCAGGACCCAATGTCCAGTGATGAGGTTAGTCACGTATTTATTCCAGCATCGCTGAAAAGTAGTTCGAGAATTAACATTTTCTTCTCTCATTCAATTTCATTTTGAATATCTGCATCAACTTTCTGTTACCTTTTGTTTTTGTATTTAATTAAGAAAACACAATTTTCTCATGAAAATCCTGTCTCTACTTTGTTTACCTTTATTTATCACTATTCGATAATTTATTTCAAATTTAAAACATAATGATCATCTTCTGTTCTGTTATTGTCCATTAGGAGGATTTAGCTGTCATTTTACTCAAACATCTGACAAAAATATTGAAACAATTGACAAATATTTCTTTCAATGTAAGACTTATGTTCATAAGAGATAAAATGCTGAGCATTTTGTGAATTCCCTTTTGTTATTGAATTATTCAGTTAAATGATTAAATTACCTTTTAATTTGGATGAAAAAACAATGGTTCATAGCCATTCCCACTTTATGCTTGTTCTACATGATTTCATCAGCCATTCCAACCTTATGCTTGTACTAAACACGATTACAATTGGGTGGGTGGGTGTTTTTATATGTGCAAAAATGTGCATATCATCTAGGAATTAGTTAGTGTTAACATTTTGTGTAGCAGCTTTGAAGGCTGTGAGCTTGGTGTCATATGAAAGACTTGTTTCCTTTGTACACAAACATGCTATGTACATCTTTGCACTTCAGTGTGTAGTACTGTGCACATTTTGCATCTGCATATTGCGATGTGATACTGGATAAATTACAATCTTAATAATATCACTTTGGTTTATGCTAGCATAGATATCAAATGGATAAAGGTAGTGACACTATGCACTGTACGTACCTACACATTAGAGGCTTTGTTTTAGAGCCATGTGACTGCTACTATCTGATGGAATAAAATTCCTGTAGAGTTGATCATGCTTCATTATCATACTTTCCGTCTTTCATCACAGGAGTACGAGGACCTCTACGTCCCTGTCAGGTCCACCAGCTACACCCCACTCCTCCAGAGATTGGACCTTCAGTTTTGTGACTTGGTGAAGGATAACATCTTGGAAGAGATTGTTGCCGTTTGCTGTGGTAGCTTAGAAATAATTGACTATTATGGCTTGGAGGTTTGTCCCAAATTGCTGAAAATGTAACCAGAGAAATTCAACAGATGCTCAACGGAGGTCACTCAGTTCTCTGTGGGAATCAAATGCAGAAGTAGTGGTGATTCTAAAAGGGGACATGAGATATGGGAGGATTTCTGATACAAATAAATAAAAAAGTAAGTTGGCCTGACGTTTCGATCCTAGCAGGATCTTCTTCAGAGGCTAAATGACAAGTAACAGTAACAGAAGGGACAAAAACATGCACAGAATACAGACAGGTTAATGAGCATGGTGAACACAATGAGATACATGTAAGGGGATTAGTAGACAAGGGATGGAGAGAAGAAAAAAAGAAACCAACAGGGGAAGAGGAGAGGTAGGAGATCAGGGAAGAGAGAACTTTGGTTTAAAACTTTGAGTGAAGTGCACAATTGTGTATTACTATTCCCTCATGCTCAAAGCATTATTTTCAATGTGTGTCAAATTTAATGAGGAACATTCTCTCCGTAAC